>VXBC01001348.1:475972-535961 GCA_013399945.1 Ploceus nigricollis | reverse complement strand
CCTCTCCCTCTCCCTCTCCCTCTCCTCTGTATGTGTATGATTTGAGGACTGTGGGCTGAATGTCTCCTCTTGGAGCTGCTAGTACACGAAGAGAAGATCAGCACCTTCACATTTGCCCCCAGTGTAGCCGTGCCTCCAGAATGATGTGGCAAGCTCTCTGTATTACTGTTGTATAAGCAATTTGTATCGAGAGCATGCAGCTGAAAATGTTGTGTTCCAGTTGCCTTCCTTTACCATCACCACCATTTGAGCACTCCTGTCCTCAAATTAAACTTAGTTCCTGTGAAGAATTAAAGTTTTTAAAATAAGGGTGAAAGAGGAAGGCAGTAACCAGGGATATCAGGCAGAGCCCATGGAAGTGCAGCTTTCATTGACAGGTACGGACACTGACAGCATTGCTGGCAAGTACATTACAGATATGGAAGTATAAATACCTAATCACCTGCAGATATGTAGATACAGTTAAGAAAGCCACAGCTGAGTTTAAGATCTTGCTGAAGTTTCTGATAAACATAAATGTTAAAGGGCTTTTTTCAAACACAAAATGTACCTTCAGCTTTCCTTGATAAATGGTTGAATTTGAATGTTGATTTTTGAGCCCATGAGCAGTGTTGAGCCAGCACTCCATGCCTGTGCCCAGGGGATTTGAAAACAGGCTGGGACATGTCTAGGGCACAGTGACTCCTGAGAACATATTCTGTGCCCTTTTTACTTTTCCCAGGGAAAGTGCTCTAATAGCAGAGAGGTGGAGAGCCACAGCAGGGCTTAACTGCCTGTTTGCAGACTTTCCCAGTGAAGCTTTTGGCCAGTGTCAGTAAGGTATCCAAGTGGCCTCATTTCTCAGTGGTCACATTTTGTATGGCAACCACATCGCACACTAACTGCATTCTAAAAGGCTGGGATTAGAATTGGCATTTTGAGGAGTGGTGTGTGTCTGTGTGTGTGTGCAGACACGTGTGTAGGTGCAATTTAATCTCTCAGTTTAAAAGATAGACAGGAAGAGCTGTCAGTGATGTACCAAGGAGCTGAGGTATATCAAGGACAGTGGGTTGTTAGCACGGGAGTGTCACCTGCCACTGTGCTGCTCTGGTACGTGGTGAGGCATAGGGCTGGGGACAGAGCACTCGGGCTTGGGCTCAGTGTTGAGCTCAACTGCTTGAAGCCACATCCAGGTATAGAGTCTCTGGAGAACACACAGAGCTGAGGGTAGGAAACATCTCTGTGCAATGGTCAAGAGAAACAGACTTCAAGTATCTTAAGGAGAGCACTTTCTAACTGTTTCACTATAATCTATTCACCTTTGGCTGTGGTGCTTTTGAAAGTACCTGTAATAACCAACTTCCCTCATGGACAGACCAAGAATTTAAGAAAGATAAATTGAAAAAACTCCTTTTTTTTTTTTTAACTTCTTTATTTTGATTCTAAATTGCAAGCCTTAGCTATGAGCCAGCTCTCCCTGCACGCATGTAGGTATTATAGCTGAGATTTCTGCAAGCAAACTAAATTGAAGTTGCATGTATTCATTTTATATGCCCCATCTGTTTAAGCCAAAGGAGACTTACTTCTTAAAAAGCACTCTGGATCTGTCACCAATTTACCTTCCTTACCTTGCCACAAAGGCCAACATCTATCCCCAGGCAAAGGGACAACTCTGTTCTTTCAGTTATTCCAGTCAACACAGTAGGCAAGCTTATAAACGCAGTAGGGGTTCTCCAGTAAAAATTCTCCATCTTAATGAGATAAATGTTCAGTTTTTCCATGATGCAATAAAACCAGAAGTATTTAAACTCTCCTCTTTTCAGCAGTTGCCTGGTTTGCCTAAGCTTGCTACTAAGTGAATGCTTCACAAGCTCCAAAGCCTGAGCCCTGTGAATGTGTGGCATGATTATGCTTTTGCTGAAAAATGTGGATAATTCCCACTTCAAACAGACTAAATTTCTTTTTACCTAAGGCTATAAACAAAATAAACAACTTGCAAGAGTCATACAAATAACTTTAAAATGGAAGGCCTGTTCCCTTTTTCACATAACTTTTTCCAAACTAATCATTTAGAGAGTAATTGACTTGCAAAACGATCCAGGAGGCCTCCACAGTTGAATTATTATTTTTGATCTGTCCCAGAATGGTGCTGCTATTTCTCATAACAGAAAATGACAGGCTTCCTCTAGACTTTTTACTTACAGCTTTAGCTACCACTAGCAGCCTCACACCTGTCGTAACTGGATTCACATCTGAGAAATTAATTAGAAAGTTAATTAATTCCAAATGTCCTGTGTAACATGGGGAAAGGAATGCTTTCCTAGTGGCCTTTTTTGGGGAGAAGCCTGGCACAATGACCACCAAACAAGGTTTAGATCTCTTTCTTTCCACATTTAAGAATCATCACTTCAGGTAATGTGGAAGAAACTTGGTTAATCTGCATAAGGAAAATGTTGATAGCTTATTTGCCATGAAAGACTCAGGAGGCCATCACATGCTTAAATCACTTTATCAGGGTGCTGAGCTTTTCTTGCTGTCTGCTTCTTGAGCAAAACAAGCAATCTGGAATCATGATCCCAATAAAAGCACTGGGAGTCAGATATCTAAATATTTTTGCTGATCTTGATCTCCCAGCTTTAGGTTTGGGCCATAGGACCCTTACAGCCAGATGGATGATGATTCTTTTAAGCTTGATGAATGAGGCTTTATGCACTCCTGTGGATGTATGGCATTTTAAAAGAAATACTTCATAAATTGTGAAATTAGGAGGGTGGGATGGTGGTGGCAGTAGCAGTGCTATGCATATATTAAATATCCTGCAACATTCTACAGAAAGGTGTGTTTTTTCCCCAAAGAAATGTCAGCTCATTGTTGCAGCTGTTGGGATGTCTGCCAGTTTGCCACCTGGACTGCAGTCTGATGATGATGTTACTTAAGTTTATCTAAGTCCTGTTGCAACCTTCCTCAACAGGAGGTCGGTGTCCTGGGTCCTCCTAAGTCCCAGCATGACCATCACCTCTCCAAATGCCATCTGCCCTGGAAACAAGCAATGCCAGAGTCTTTCTAGATGCTTCTAGAAAGGGGTCATGAACAGCATCTACAAAACGACAGGTGACACACCTGGAAGCTGAGAACCAACAAGTAGTTTTGGTACCATTTTCTATACTTATTTACAGACAGAAATGCCTTCTCCAGTGTACATGGATAGGTATTTTAGGCTTCAGGCTTCCCTGAAGGCCTCTATATGCAACTCTGTAGCTGTATCCCATGAGTAAAGCATAGTAAATTGAAAATTGCTTCCATACAACCAACCCATTTGCACCTCTGAAGGGCTGAGATCCTACAGATCCAATAAAAATTATTAATAGTTCTAGTTGGCACCTCACCTGGCTTTGAAAATACTTGGGAAGAGACTAGAGCTTCATTTTTCTTCAGTCTGCCCTCCTCAAAATCTTCAGAGTCCTAGATGTGTCTCAGAAGAATCACCACAGATAGGGAAATAAAAATAAGATTGCTTTATGGAGGCTTTTTGTCCATAAAATTTTGCTGTCAGTGGAAAATTTAAAAAATTTCTTATTTTATATAGCAAGATGTATTATGAAATAATTGTATTAGCATAGCTAAGACTGGAGTCTTGGGCCAGGAGAACAGACTAAGAGATAACAAGCTCATCTGTAGTCACAAAAGAGGCAACTTGAACACTCAAAAGGAATAATTGAAAAACTTTGATTACAGTTATGTTGTTTCTGAATTTGGGTTTTTGGAGGGGTTCTGCTTTTTTGATTCTTGATACCTGCTACTTTTATTAAAAGGGTTAAAACTGTATAAAATATGAAAACGTCCATGTTTCAACAAACAGGCACAGTTCTTCACTGTGAAAAACCCATAAAATGACAGGAAATGGCTTAATGTGGTAGGTGTTCATTTTTAGGGGTCCTGTTGACAGAAGTTGATGAATGAAAATATTGTATTTCATTTTTGCCTTTTGTTCAGTAAATAGCATGGAATTTTGATGCTGCCTAGAGGGACAGCTTTGTACTACGGTGGTCTAAACTGGGATTTTTCATTAATGTAACTCAATCAGAGTAGATGGGGTTTTTTGCTGGTTTTTTGTTTTTGGTTTTTTTTAGGAAAAAGCTGAAGTCAAAGAGAAGACCAAGAAAAAAGCACCACAAAGTTTATCTTTTACTCATCTGGAAGAGTTTATTTTAAACACGGAACATTGTTTGCTGCTGTGGAAATGAAAGTGAGAGAGTTGCAGCTTTCTTCCAATGCCATCTGGCAGATGATTTACTTGCGTATGGTATTCACTAATCCAAATAACCCTGTGTGTGGTAGCATTGTCTCTTTACTGATCATGCAGCTGAGTTGGCTGAACCCTACATGGCTCACACAAGGCTATCAACAGCACAGTACAATAGGTTGTTTAAAATTAGAACGGCATTATGGAAAGGGACGTGCCAAATTCATTGTGCCTTTACCTATATTAAGCATTTTCCTTGAGTTTGATGTTTCCTTTTCATTCTCTTCATGGTTTTATTCACTCCAGATCTACTTGGGCTTTAGCCCGTTTATTTCAACACTTACATGTAGCTTAGATGGGACCAGAGTGGTGAGCATCCAGCCCTAGGATGGTATTCTTGCCCTGATGGTAATTGCATTTTCTCCTGTAAGGTCCCTTCTCTGCCTCATGAAACTTTTATTTCTGCTGGGAAATAAAGCTTTTTTTTAGCAGCACAGCTGTATGATGTAACCAGTAGTTTTGCGGTTAAGGAATTCTCCCAGTTCTTAACCTAAGCCAAAATTTTCTCCAGACCAAGATATTTCCATTTATCAGGCAGCAGATCTAGCTACTTCATTATTATATTAATATTAGTCTGCTTCCTCTTGCTGTAATACAAAAGAAAGAGCCTTGAATGGCTATATCTGGAAGTAAAATAACCAGGAGATTATGCCTTGAGAAGCAAATTCCAAGCTGTGAGTAAATAGAAGCATTCCCTTATATCTTTTGTTTAAATTCTAAGGAGAGGTGGGTATTCTGATGCTCTTCTATGCTCAAGATAACATAATGTCTCCTCCATGTATTCTGACTGAGTTTTCCACAGTGCCTAACTCTATGAGGATGATAGGTTACTTATTTTGGATTGAAATTCTGCTCTCTGGTCTGAAGTTCTAAAATATAAGTATTGAGTGTACCTTATTTTTAGTCACTTCCATCTTTTAATTGGATCTGGCCTTGATTGGTCACTTCAAATAGTTAATTCTGTGGTTCCATTTCCAGTTGAACAGTTTGTTAATTGCTGATTTTCCTCAGAAATTGATCAATATAACTCATATGTGAAATTAAAATACATATAGTGTAAATATTTTTGTAGAAGATAGGGAAAGAATTGAGAGCTCAGCTCTTTTCCTGCAAGGAAGTTGACACTTTGAACTCACTGGCTGTATCTGTATTACTGGGCATTTATTGCCAGAATAAATTGTTTCCTTAAGCACAGGTTGACAGGGATAGTTGGGCAATGTTCATGTTACCATATCCTGTTCTCTCCCAGAAGATGTGTAGGTGCATCCAAACTGCTTGCTAGGAGTGTCCTTGGCCCATGCTGACTCCTGAATGATGCAAGGAGTTATTTTGAAAAGTATTAGTTGGCCAGAGCCAAAATTGTGCCAGGAACTGCCAGAACTGTTGAACAGCACTGATGATTGAATTTCAGTGCTTGGGCTGGTGCCCTGTAACTCCTTAATGGATGCAATAAGCGTAGCCAAAAAATGCCCTTCTTCCTTCAAATGTTAATAGATAAAAGTAATTTTTCAATTTATATCCATGACATTCAGAGACTGGTCTAAAAAGCTGAAATATATTTTCTCTTAATAATTTTATAGTGTGAAAATTCCACTGACTTTGCTGCAATTTCTATGGACTAACCCTGTAAACACATGGGAAATTGGTATTATTAACATCACCATGTCATCATGCTTTATTCGTTTCCAATTTTATAATGATAGTCTGATCTCTTGGAATTGTATCTGCTATCACAGCACTGGACTATGGAAACCTTATTTTATCAAAATGTGTTGTTCTTGGACTAGAATTCAGAGTCATGCCATTTCATTTTATAGATCCATAGATTTTTTTAAAACCAGAAAAGGCCCTTTGATTATTTAGTCTGACTTCCTGAATGACACGAGACATTTGATTTAACCCAGTTAGTCCAGCAATCTGTGTTTGGCTAAGGCTTATCTTTGACAACAATGTGCAGTCAAGATCTAAAGCCATCAGTAGTTGGGAGAATCTATCACTTCCTTTGGGAGTGCAGCCCACCCTCTTAAAAATGTGTGGTTTGAGTTTTGCCTGAATTTGTCTGGCTTTCCCTTCCAGCAATCACCTCTCATTATGCTGTTCTGTGTGAGATGAGGGTGCTGCTGTTACTGCTCAGTATTTTCTCCCTGTGCTGATACTTGCACACTGTAATCACTGAAATCACTGCTGGATGTTTTTATTAAATTCAACAGACTGAACCCCTTTATTCTCTTATTGCAAGGCCCTTTTCCAAGACTTCCAATAATATCTGTGGCTCTCGTCCACATCCCAGCCAATGTTTCACCTCTTTTGTGACACAAGGAAACAAGAACTGGATGTAATACTCCAGTGTGTGTCCACTTGTAGGCAATCCTAGTGCTTCTCAGTGCTTTCCCTCAGTTGCTCTAAAGCTATCACTAATTTAGATGTGCCTTGGGCAGCCCCCTGGCACTGAGGCCAGCTGGAATAATATCACAGTTTGCATCATTACTCTTGAATGCTTTTTATCTTTCACAACAGGATGTCGACATCCAAACTACTTTTTGGTATTGCTTCCTGTTAATTTCTGGTACTGAGTTGGTGTTTGGAAGTCATCTGGGAAAATGTTGTCAGAGGCCAAAACCATGCCAGGGATGAAAAATAAACATCCCATGGTGTGTGTGCTCAAGGGCTGATCTCTAGGAACATTTCCTGGGATTTCTTTGTTCAATATGGTAGCCTAAAATGGTCCACTTACTCTCAAGGCATCACTTATATTTTTAGCTTCAGTGAAAGTATTAAAAAAAGACAGTTTTCATTTTTGCTTTAAGAATCTAGAAGACAGATGTATAGACTCAACTGGTCACGTCGACTAGATGGTCAAGTTAGAGATGTCCTGATTTTCATTCACCCCATTTTCCTCAGACGCCTGTTTTTGAACAGTTTCTTTGTTTGGTAGGATTTGCCTCTCCCCACCTCACAGCTGACAGTAAGGGTACTTGGACAATTAAGAGCCCAAGTCCAACTTCTCATGACAGCACTTAGATAAAATAACTCCTGCTCAACTTCACTTTTGTGCATAACTCCTAATCCTATGGAGATGACTCCTATGTGTGACAGTTATGCATCTAAATCAATGAAAGTTTGGTTTTTTTGGTTAAATTACGCATGAATATAATATGTTTGCATGGATATGATAAATAGACTTTTAATTCATTTTCTCTGACTCTTGCAGTAAGAATTGTACATGAAATAGAACCTTCTATCTGGAGTTTTCAAAATTCAAACAGTAGTGTGTTCGTGTATGCACCTGGTTGGGTGAAAGCCATGGAAGGTCCTTGCACCTGGTTTCACTGTCTCCAAGAGACAAGTGCTAGTGACGCATGGAGTGCTGAGACAGCATATTCAAATTGTGAATATGAGACTCTCATATTTAGAGACTGTCACCAGTTTGGGCTGTAGAGTGTGCTATGAATTCTGGTAGTTTGGGACCAAAATCCTGCTCTGTTCAGTCATACTTTATACAGGACAGCTGCTCTTTATGGAGGGTGGAAGGCATGGCAGATATCATAATTCTCAGCCACTTGAGGTAGATCTATTGACAAACATGAATAGTGGTCTTCACTTTCTTCTCACTTGGAAAACAGCTTTAGTATTCATTTGTGTGAGTATTGAAAAAGTACAAATTGTTGTTCTTACCTCAGAAACACCTGTGTTCAGGAATAATTTGAAGTAATAGCTGATATGGCATGAACCAGGGCAAAGCCTGTTGCAGACATACAGTGGGGATTCATTATTACTTTCATTACATTTATTATCATCACCTTCAGTGACACATACAGTGTTTCTTTCATCACCCTGTAAGGGAGTTAAACACTACAACTGCAGTCTAATATTTCTCAACACCTGCCCATCTGGCAAGTCTTTGTTTGCTGAAGTTTGTTCTGCCACCGTTGATTTTAGATTTGAGCTTTTACAGCTGATCAAAGAGATGAGATTACTTAAAACAAGGGCTTCCTAAGCAAATATATCACCATTGGTCTAGTTTGGATTTAGAGATCCCTGGCAGTGAAAGACCTCTGGGCAGATTGGGTTAGCAAAAATGAATGTGCACGCAGATATTTATGATGCCACTCTGTTATTTTTAATGCACTGTACATTCAGTATTTTTCTCCTTTTATAGTGGAACATCATTTAGATGTTTCTTTGAAGACTAATTTAGAAATGTTGGCAAACATGTAACATGTGCAATTTATTATATTAATAATATCTGATGAAACAACAAATGTGAATAATCCTGCTGAGTACAGAGAAAACAAATGCGCTCTTTTTATGCTGTAGTTTATCTGATCTTGGTAGACTACAGTTAATATATTTTGAAACAAAATATGCACGGCAAATGTTTTCATAATACTCTAATAGAAGTATTTATCTTTCTCATTTTTAGGGGTTTTTTTCTCTGTCTCAATCTTCCCTTTGTTTTATTCAAATAAAAAAATTACAAAACATGGATGTTACAATGTGTAAAAAACTAAATTCTCCTCAACTGTGAACTCTGTTCCAGTAGGTTCCTTTTCACTCTATGTACAAGAAATAATATAGCATGGAAAACAGTCCAAAATCCAATGTAATTCACAGAGATGTTAATAAATTCTATGTTTCTTTTCTAGTAGGGAAGCCAAGCAGCTGAGCAAGTTGGAGCTCCACTGCTGAAGATGATTGAAACAGCATAAAGTAGGGCACAGTCAATAGTGAAGCCATTTATATAGTGAGAAATCCATTTGCATTGTTGAGTCACTAAATTATTTAGTGTGCTATTGATTTGATCTCTGCCAAGAGAGACTAAGGGCTTGGTCACAGCTTTGTTGAATGCATTTAGGGCTTATACAGAATGCCTGGAAGAAAATTGTAATGGGCAGGTCATGATTGGGCTAACTTGGAAAAGCCTGGGAATTTTTGACTCTAAAAGTTGGATTCCTCTCTTTGTTCATCCACTCCTACAAGTTGCTGAGCCTTCTCCAAAGGGTTGAGGGTGCTTCACTGTCAGACCCCATGTGCCCACTGTCATCCCACCAGGCAGACCACTGAGTACCCTTAGAGCATCCCAGAAATCATCCTTTAGAGCAGTGAATCAGAGAAATACTTACTCAAGTGTTAGTCTTTCTGCTTAAAAGTTTCCACTGCTCAGTGGGGCAGATTCAAAAGTGTCAGTCCCATTGATTTCCCTATTTTTCCCCCCTTTGTTTGTTCCTAATTCTCTTAGATAGTTTTTTAAAAAAAAACCTCCTTCCTGATTGCTAACTGCCAACAGAGTAGCTAGTGCCATTGCACTGGAGGAAGTCAACAAATGAACCCATGTGTAAATGAATGTCATTAACCATCAACTTAACTTCCTCAGCAGTGAGGAATACTGTACTTCATTAAAGTTCCACTCCTATTGTCAATTTGCATCTAATTTACAATTTTAGTCTGGGAAAGTCTGTCCCTGTTTTTTGTTAGCTAGATTAACTTTAAATACAGTACTTAAATTATGTTTTTTGGATCTTTCAGCAAGTCAAAGTGGCTGCCAGTTCTCTAGAAATGAGCAAACTGGCTGTTTCTTATGAAACATACTGTTTGCTTGAAATTCGCACTGGGGCATGGCCATGTGTTTGTACATATGTTTCAAGGATGCATCTGCTCTCTGTTCATAAATTTAAAAATTTCTTTTCATTACTCCCTATGAATTCATCCTGAGTTTGATGTTAGCAAAGGACCCAGTGAAATTTCAAGGAAGAAATGAAATAATTTCAGATCATTTTGCCAAGTTTATTGATAATGATAATCAGCCTCTGATGGTAACCAGCTAAAAAGCCCAGCCTGTAGAATTGTCTGTGGTTTTGGGATTTTTATAAGTGTTGCTCAAGATATGTTTTTACCCTGTTCACTGACAAGAAATGTGGATCTTCTGTTGCCTAGAAAAATTGATAAATTACTGGTCTGGAAGAATAACTGGTGGCTGGGAGATTTTCAAAGTAGAGGATGTTTATCAGACTTCTTAAAATATGTTGTTATTAAAGACTGAACCAAGGAGCATTTTGAGTAAAGAAAGTTTTCTGTTTAACTTCTTGGTAGACAGATATACCTAACTCATTTTCCAGTAAAATTGCCTATTTCTTGTGTTTCTAAATTTTAGAAGTAGCAAAAAGAATATGTTCATACTTTTCTTTTGCATTTTAAGAAGACAGGGAGAAATTAAAAAGGTAATGTTCCATGTGCTTTGAAGGGCTAATTATGCTTTTGATATAAAATACATTGGCAAACACAAATACATGTGACAGAGGACAGATATTACTGATGCCTTCATATCCTAGGAGACATTTTTCTGTTTTCAAGCTGGTGTCTAGACTATTGCAATGAAATTCTCCCTCTGACTAAATTTAATGTGTACACATTCTGCCCATTCTAGCCTCGAGATCTGAATTCTACAGCTTTGGTAATGCTGCTAAATAAGACAGAATAAAAAGTGATTTGGGATAGCAACCTTTATCAGCAGGGTACTGACACATATGTCTAAATTCCTCTGAGGCTGACCGAAACATAAGTATTTATTGAATTAGGACTCAGACTACTTGGGACAGAATTAAGCTTATTTCAGATGAAACTTATCCTCTCATGTATTTGTTATCACATAAGACTTTTGACTCCTATCAAGAGGTAGTAGCTAATAAACAAACATTTTTCTTTTTAAAAAGAAAAAAAAAAGTTTTGTCTCTCCTCTTACTCAGAAAATAGATTTGCTTCTTCTGGAAAATGGAGACATCCAAATGGCGGCTCAGGATTGGCACTTCCTTTTTAGCAGAGTTGTGGCAACAGTTCTTTTAAACATTGGTAGCAGCAGTGAGGAGGAATCTCAGATCTGTAATAGTTTGTAATATTGTATGTATAGGTTAGATGTGAGCTGAAGTAAAACCAAGGTGAACTGGTCAGTCCCTTTGCCATATACCTGGTAGCCTCTTTCTCATCACACGTGCTATTCTGGTTGAGTATTTTCCCCAGTCAAATGGAACAGGTAGTATAAAATGTAGATTTTTATCTTTTATATATAATATTTGAAAAATTGCTCTTGCTTTCACAGGCAAACTGCTGAAGTGGGTCAGAGTTTGTAGTTTCTCTGTCAGCAAAAATTAATTTAAAGGCCTCCTGTGTAATAAAAATAGACTTAAATTGTTTATAGGGTAGATTTTAATAAACACTGCATAACATAGAGCAGTGCCTAGCACAACCACTTGATTCAGTGCCAACAAAATATCATATTTCATTGGGGCTCTGAAGAAATAGCACAAACAATGAAGATGTCTGAGGTATGTTACAATACTATGATCAAAAGGATTGTATTATTTAAATATTATAATAAGCTCAGTGATGTCTTTTGAAACAGAATGATTTTAATTCAGAAACATCTGCTTGAAACTCCAAAGAGATTAGAAATGTCCATTCCTGAAAACATACTAATTAAAGGCTCTAAATACTTAGAATAGTTCTATGCCTATGTAAGTTTGTCCAACTGATAACAAAACTCAACATGTTTCATATTATTTCAACTTCTTTTATTTGAATAAGGGAATAGATAAACAAAAGGAAATGATCCTGTTGTTTTTAAAATTTTGTGAAAATATAACCCAAACCAAGGTCATTCTTCAACTGCATGGTCCATATGGCCTGGCTGACACAAATAGCTGTAAGGATAATATCACTTTGTAGGAACAGTGGGACTCAGCTCTCTCCAGCTCTGTGCAGTAGCAGAGTGGAAAGAAAATGTAAACTAAACTGCTCCTTTATCCACCATTTTTGATACCTCAGATATATCTGCGTCAGTAGAAGCATAAACTACTGCAGCTTCTGGGTCTCTTTAATAAAATTTCCAAAAATAATTATCTTCTACTTCATGTAAAAGTATGGAATAACTGTTTTGTGTTTGGCCTGCAAGTCATCAGATGTCATTATTATAAGTGGGCTTCACAAGCAGCTATGTTGTAGGGGAATGGAGAAACACTTCTGTTAATTGTGGCATTACTATTTGGAAGAAGCTGCTGTTTAGATTGCTGCTTTACAATTTTACTCGTCAAGTACAGTTGCACTACACTGGCTGAGCAGAGACCTTCCTAGGCCACGTTGGGAAATATTGTTTTCCTTATTCATTAGAGTAAAGAAAGTTTAGCTGTGTGTATGTTGTAATCCCATGTTTCCTTGAAACACTAGGAATGTAAAATACGTTTATAGTCAAATGCCTGTTTCAGATTTCTTAATGTCAAAAAAAAAAAAAAAAAAGGTGAGCAAGGTCTCTGGGTGACTGATTTGTCCTGATAGTCACACACATCCTACGGGCTGCATGTTGGGCATAGTGAAAAAAATTAATACAACCCACCAACATAGTCATCAGGGCTACACCTCAAGGGGTTTTTGGGCATCAGTCCTGTAGAATAACCAGTCAAGGTGTACATATCCCAGCACCAGCTCACTTACACTTTAATTTCTGTCTTGCCACATTCAGTGTGATGCTGTCTGCTAAGACTAAAGATGTTGCTAGACCCAATGTGAAGTTGGTGCTTCCTTAAATTGTCTTTGATTTATAGAGTGAGTTGCTGGACACCTGGTGGCCAGCCAAGCCAGCCCACCACAACTTCACAGTAGATGACCCCTAGACTGATAACCTGACTGGAGTGCATATCAGGGTGCTACTCTCAGCTGCATGGACAGACTCCAGTGTTGCAAGTCTTTACATTCAGATATGTCCCAGGCTACAAGAATCAGAAGACAAAAATTATCTGTCCAGTTTCTCCACACAATCAATCACAAAACCTGAGCATGGAAGAGTGAGCTCCCAGAGTGGTAAAACACCTCCTCTTTCAGGAGGAAATGCTGAAGAGACTGAGCTGAATTTCTGCTGACCCTCGAGAACTTAGTCCATCATGTGTGCTGTTTCAATGACTATTAAATATTTTTTGGAATTAGGTGTCTTAGCCAGGACAACCTTGGGTATCAACACCTGTAAAGGATAACCCCTTATGATGCCCAAATGAGCAGCCCATTCAGATGGAGGCTCTGTCTGTTGTGGAGATGAGATTTACAGGCAGGGCAATGGTCACTGGTCCTGCTGGCCACACTGTTGCTGTTACAAGCCAGGATGCCATTGGCCTTCTTGGCCACCTGGGCACATCCTGGCTCATGCTCAGCTGCTGTTGACCAGCACCCCCAGGTCCTTCTCCTCTGGGCTGCTTTCCAGCCACTCTTCCCCAGGCTGTAGCACTGCAGGGGTGGTTGTGACCCAAGTTCAGGACTCAACTTGTTAAACCCCATGCTCTTGGCCTCAGCCCACTGACCCATTCGTTTTGCCCTGGATTGGATGAATCTTGTTAGATTTACCTCACTGCCCATGTAGGACAGCTGAGAGAAGCTAGTGTACTAAAGTGATGGAAGTGACAATTGACTTTAGAATAACTCCAAGCAAGAGTCAGCACTTCAGCCTTCACACACATAGTGTGACTTGCACATCTGACAGAGCTGACTGCAATGCTTAATCAAGGAATTTGCTTTAAATAAATAAATCCATAAAAATAGGATTTCCCTTTCTGCCCCTCTTGCAGCTGCAGATTCCTACTTGCTGCTGTAGCAGCACATCAAAAGAACTTTTCAAAGGCAGAACTGACCACATATAGTTCATCTTCCAAAACAACTGTTTACGGAGACCCAGTTCTTGGTGTTTGATGCTTGACACCAGTGATAATAAGCAAAAAACAGTAACGTGTGTAGAAGAAGATAAAAAGGAGTGGGTGCTTGGCATCATTCTCTCTTTTAGCTGAAGTTCCTGTGTTTCCACAGACTCTTTGGGACAGTCTCACTGGCTGCTTTAGGTTACTGGTTTTGTTCTGCCTCTGCGGACTCCTGTGCAGAGCCCAGACTGTTAAAGGCATTTGTAACTTCACTCAGCTCATGAGTACACATATTTTTTCATCTGGATATGTCTGTACTCTCAAATGACTATGTCCCCACTTCCTTCATTCATCATGGTCCCATGGCAATCTACCCTGCACAGATGCAGTGCAGTTCACTTCTGGGCTTCCTTGAGGAATGGGTTAGTTAGTTCCATTAGAAACAATCAGGTTTCTTGGGGAAATTTCACTTCCAGACTGCTACCAGTAGGTAGAAGAGATAAATGTAACTGGCCTGGATCTCTACACAGCCCTGTAACCCTCTCCAGGCAGGGTGCTTAGAGACTCCCCTGCACTGTGATGTGCCAAGGTATGCAGCACATAATGTCTGTCTCATGCCATGAAAATGCTATTCTAGTGGGCTGCAGCACAGCACAGAAATTATTTTTAACACCATAAACTGATAAAAGTTATAAAATAACCAAGTCTCATGGCCACAGAGATACTGCACAGGGAAGTGCTGCCTGTGTGTGTATGGTCAGTGTGCTCTGGACAGCCTGGGTGTGACCATGCTGCACCCCGAGCTCAAATCACTCCCTGGGGCAAATACTTTTAGCATATAGAATAGCAATTGAAGTAGCTAGTGGCTAGTAGCTTCTGTGGCTTAGTTCCTCATCCTTCAAAGGGTTTTTGCAGAGCTGTGCTTGTAACATCATGAATTCTCAAGGGACAGGGGCAAGGGACCTGTGAAGGTACAACAGCAAGAGAAATCAATGATGGGGACATAATTGCTTTTTTTTTAAGCCTGATGGATCTACAAGTGGGGGTGACTCTATGCCATAATTCTAAGAACCTTTAAAACTGACACCAAAGAAATACAGGACAATAGAATAAACACAGAACTATAACTGACTTTCACTGAAATGATGTTAAAAACCTGCCAAAGCACTGGTTTGTAGTCTCAAGTTAATCTTTCTAACTGTTTTTTCAGGATACAGGAGGAAAAAATTTTGCAGCTGTCCTTGGTCAAATGTCAAGCCTTCCTACCAACTACTTCTTTTAGCTTTTGAAACCTTCCCCACAGTGTTAAACATTTACCTATGATACATAAAAGACAAACCCCAGAGATTACTGTATGTAAAGGACTATACCCCCATCAAGATATTAACCACTGCTAGGAGCTCCTTTCTCTGGAAACCTTTCAATCAGTGAAACTCATTTACATAAGGTAATATTTATAAGTCAGAATACTAAAATTAATTCCAATGGGAGATATGCAAATCTCACTTTTCAGTGCAAATCCAACCTTTTTGCTTGTACTTTCCTTTCTGCTTATCCTTCCAATCTGGATTTTGCTGATATTTTTTAGGCCTGAGCTAAAAAGAAATACACATCTCCCTTTATGGGAGAAATTATGTTAAATAACCACATTGTTTATTTTTACCTTTGGAAGTCATTCAGATATAGCATTGCTATGGTTATAGTATAAAACATCAACTGAACAGAGTAATAATAACACCCAGCTGTTAGACTAGTACTCTGCAGGTCTCAAGGTGCTTTATAAATGTCATCCATGTAATCACTCACTTTGGACAAACACAGGAACTGAAAGAAGAGAAAACTCAGATCATTTTTTTATGAATACTCACATGCCAGTAGTAGAAATCGATTTGCTGGATTCCCAGACTGTATCTAATACTCACTCTAGGCTGTCTTTGAACACTTGGTACAAACCCTATTCCTGCTGTAATCTAAGAAGTTTTAGCCAGAAAACTTTTTGATGGAAATGAGAATTGCATCTTGCAAGTATAGCACTGAAACTGTTCCTCAGCTGTAGTGGCCAGACCAGTATTTTTAAGGACTAATTTTCTGCTTTGGGAACGGCTCTGGGTTCCTGGCCAAGAGCTCTGAGTAAACTCTGCCAGTTCTGTGGGCTGGGATAACTGGGCCAAAAGCCCACTGGCGGCAACCTGGGAGTACCGTGAGTATCTCTGAGTGCGAGAGTCGTCTTGGAAGCACCTCTGCATTTTACAGAACAGAGTCCTGGAAAAGAAGGGAAAAAGCCAAAGAATGAGATAGAAAAATCACATTTTTAGCATGGATTTCCATGAGGATTTTTAACACAACAGCCATTATTTTGGACATTCTGAAACAACAAAACAAAAGTCTTCAGGGAAACTGAAGTTGTTCGGTTCACTGAAGTACTCCTTCAGTGTACTCAGGAGAATGATGTAAATGCAACTAAAATACTTTTTAATAAGATTTTTAAAGTTTAACCTGGTGTCTTTTACATAATATTTTCTAGTAGCTATGGTAGGCAAGTAGGAGTTGAGACTGCTTCATAACCCTAGGGTCTGCCACATTTATTCACCTGCAGAATAATTAAATTAATACTCCTCAGGAGCCTTTTCATACTTCAGTAACAATGCTATAGTTCTTGAAGGATTTCCAGATGAAGGGTGTATTAAAGGGCAAAATAAGCTATTTTCTGCAGCAATTATTATCACTCATGTGCAGATTGGGCAAACTGTCGGCCCCAGTACCAACTCAAGGCTCCAGACCATTCCAAGGAAACACATGACAATGGAAATGTTACTTCAGATCTATAATAAGGAAAAAAACTGTTTGAATGAGATGTGATTTCAGGCAACATAGTTGATGGCACTGACCTCTGTTGCTGAGATCTGTACAAAGGTTTCCTTAGAAAGCAGAGCTTGCTGACTTTTATTGACCTTCAGCCATGACCATGTTTCCCATTGTGGCTCCCAGCCAGTGCCAAGCCTGGCACAGATCAGCACACGGGGCTTGTTCTGCAAAACCAGGACAAACTCATTGATTTGCTTTCGCAAAATCCATGGGGAGGCTTATTCAGAACCTGCCCAGGACAATTCAATTAGCAAGATTTAGTAGCCTGTTCTGGTGAATGGAGAGAAAGAGGGTATGTTGGGCTAAATCCCCCCCAGTTCAAGTTGGGGTGGATTTGCTGCCATTGGAAGCCATTGGAAGCCACTGGAAGCCACTGGAAGCCATTCAGAGCCAGTGGAATGGGGTCTGGATTGTTGTGCATAGTGCAGCTCATTATAGATTCACAGAGTGTAACACCAAGGAGATCACTGTGCTCAGTTACTTGACCTCCTGCTTAAAACAAGCCACAGGACTTCCCAAAATCTTTGCAAACACAAATCTCTTTTTTCTGTAGAATGAATGTATATAACCATAAATGTATATGTTACTCAGAGGTACTTCTGTTTACATTGCATAACGTTGTGAATAATTTGGGGTCATTCTCTAGGACTCAAGTGAAAGGGAACTGTTCTATCTCAGCTGGATCACAAATGAAACACCCTATAATATGCATGGAAGCACTGGTATGGTATAAATAATATTTTTAATCAGTCATTGAAATAACAATATAAAGTTCATTTTATTACATTTGAAAAGTAAATGTCTTCACCTCCCTTCATTGGACTTTAAAGAAGGAAAGTTTTACATTCCCTGTGAAAAAAATAAAGTAAAAAGTGTTTAGAGAAAGGAATGATCTGACTGGTTAGAGATTACTAATCACTCTGAATATCAGATGCCAAACAGCTGCAGAGCCTCTTAAACCTAATTCCTCTTTCTTGAAGGATATGGCAAGTTTGGAAATGAAATGATTGCCAAAATCACCATGAAATGTGACAGAAATTTTTCTTTGAATAAATCACTGTCACCCCTGATAAAACCATATACAAGTGTCTTGGCATGAGGGAATGCTGCAAATTGGTTTGCACAAAGAAGAGAGAGCCCATGAAACCTGCAGACAGAAAACACAAATCCAACCCACAAAGTGTAGTAAACAACCCACTCACATGGAGGAGGTGATAGGTGTAGATTTTATTGGATATGTCGCCTGGTACTGCATGCTTTCCCATTACATAACAGGGCACTGTGCAGTTTATTCCACTGCCGTTTGCCACCTGGTATAACAATGTATAAAATTCAAAGAGTAATTATTTGGAAAAGTCATATGAATGTTTAAAAAAGTATATGGAAGATGATTATGCCTGTGAGTCCATTCCTCACACTTGCACTTTACAGGGCAGGTGTCAAAATTGCAACTTATATATGTAAGAATTGCGGAAAGTTCTAAATCCTCAATATGGAATATTCATTCCTACCAAGTGCCAAATACCCCAGCTTTATAGATACTGGAAAAGCAGTTCATCTACCAATCTTTGTCAACCTCACTCATATTCCTAATACTTTCTGCTATGTAAATACAAATCACAGCATTAATCTCTATTTTTGAGCACTTTGCATTATGGAAATATGGTGTATTACAAAAAAGTTATAGAGTATCCAAGTTTCTAGAAACTTGCAGGAGAGTTATACAAGTCTCAGTCTGTTAGCAGCATCTAGAGTTCCTGCTTCAGAAAATATTTATAGTATGGAACACCTTCCTGTGCTTCAATCCATTTTCACTTTATCAGATATCAGAGCAGCAATGTAGTAAACTGTGTGACCTGTCAGTGCCCAATGAGCGAGAGGTTTTGGGTTTAGTTTGGGGGTTTTTTTAAACAATTTCTTCTGTTCAGTGCTTTCTTTCTGCTCCTTTTTTTTCTCCTGCATTACTGGTAGTAAGTAACATATTACCTTGTCACGGGGAAACAAGCAATGTCTGACAGTACTAGAAAAAGTTGTTTTCTCTCTGATTTACTCAGTAGTGATTCTGTCTGCTAAATCCATGTTCATCCTCCCAAGCTCCAACCAGGATCATACAGAATTCTTAATTAATAGAGTCTAGTGTGATCACAAAAAGTATTTAGAGAGAGACAGGAAGTATTCCTACTCAGCAAAAGAAGATGGGTTTGCAGAAAAACAGTGACCTGCACTACTGGAAAAGGCAGTTCTGTTCCAATTCTGAAGCATGGCATCAGAATGATTTGTCAAATCCAAGTTACTTAGTAGAAAACTGACCAATACAGATGATAGAAAATAGGACAAGGAAGCACATGGTTAAAATCCTGCTCCTCTGGGACCAAAGCATCCCTCCTTCTTAGGATTCACATTTCTAAATGCTGCTGTGGAGCTCAGGAGCCAGGGCTCAGCTCAACAATTAATCTAGACCATTCCTTTTTTTCACAGCTGAAAAAATAATATTTCCTCCTCATTTGTCACTACTGACAGCACATTAGTTACAGCAATTGTTTTGAATCAAGGCTGTCACTGCTCTTTCTTCTTCATAGGTCTTTTGGAAGGATCAAATCTGGCTCTGTAGCATCACTGAATGGGAGAAAGGGCATCTTGGACACCAGTGAGTACTTAATATGATCCAGATGAAGCTAAAAATAGCCCTGCCAGAACAACTCCCTTGTGCTCACTTTTCAGCTGGTGTAGCTGGTTTTGCTGTATGCTGAGTAGAGGTAGCCACCCTTCCAGCCCCTCCATCCACCCTCCCACACAGGTCCTACACAAAGCCACAGCTGAGCTAAGGATGAGAGGCCCTTGCAGGTGCTCTAGAAGCAGGACAGACAGTGGTGTGGGATAAAAGGCAGGGAATTGTCATGCTTTGCCTGAAGTCCATTCTGTAGGGTGTAGGCTGGGAGGGGGCTGAGAGGAAGAGTGTTTAATTTCTGCCTTCTTTCAGGGCACAGGGATGACTGAACCACTGGGTGTCTCAGTGCTGCCAAAACTGAGAGAGCTGGGAGCTGAGGACCAAAGCTGAGGCACCTGGAGAACATTAATACAGACTCGACTCCATGAATACAAAGGTGAAGCGTTTATCAATACTGAGGTGTAATTCAGGATGAACCTAGCTGATTTAAGTTTTTATTTTAGGAATGTTCTCTCCTTTTGTGATGTTGGACAAGCTAGGATACCTGTTGCTTGACCTGTCTTCCATTTTTACACTGAGATGATAAAAGTTATGCACCCACAGAGGTATGCTAACAGATAAATACATCATGGCTGGAGCCTTCATGTGAGCATGATATAAAGAAAGGATTGTTTTAGAGAGTCACAATAATTTTATTATCATCTCTTACTAATCTTATTGTGACAACATCTCATAAAGCAGTGGAGCTCTGCCATCTTCATTGCCACAAAAATGCCAATGTCCTCACATCCATGTGAGGCAAACTGCCAGTCTACAGTTTCTAAGAGATTGGTGTCTAGAACAGAGTAAGCAGAGGATCCTGAAAGCCTTCCAAAAGAGACTTTTCTATGGGTGCATTGTTTCCTCCATCATTAGTCCTCACCCTTGTACTGATTATAAAATACATAATGATTTCAAGGCTATATCTGCCCAGATATGGAAGTTGTGAATTGTTCTGGCCAGCAGCGAAGAAAATAAAGCAGCTGTGGATGGATGTGCACACTGATGTCCTTCCCTCTGACTCATCCTCGTCCTTCTGTGTGCCCCTGCTGCACACCAGACAGCAGCACTCTGGTTTGCCTGTGAGGTCCCACCAACCTGCTCACACATCTCCATGCTGGAGTACCACTAAGGGAAAAATGTATATCTCTCTGCAGTCCTTTTGTTATTATGATGAAAAATATTACTATATTGTTTCCTCTGATAGCTTTTATCTAGGCATTGACTGGATTAATATATTTATAATAATTGCTACTGATATCTTCCTCCTTTCTAATTATAAAAAAGTATGTGCAGATGACATAACAACCAAAAGAATTCCACAAATTATTTCCTTTTCCCTGGAATTCTGAACTAAAATGCAATACTAAAAATCTCATTGAAAAACATGATTGGTTTACTTTCTTTTACTTCCCCTGCACCTCAGAGGTGCTGCAGTGCTACAAAGGGATGCTTTGGGTAATGGTATTTTATTCCTCAGCCTACTGCACGTTTTAGTTCTCAATGTTTCCAGTGCTTGCCAGTTTGACTGGAGGTTTTGGGTGGGTTTTGTTGGGGAGCTTTTTTTTAGGGCTATTTTTTTTTAAATTGCTGCCACGAGGTGAGAAACTCTTCTGCATAATAGAGCACATGTCCACCTTTTCTTTGGCTGTCTTCCTCTGTTAAAAAATTTCCTACTGTCTTCAGGAATACCCTGGACTACAGTGGCACTACTGTTATTTTCATTATGATGTCACAGAAGACCCCTAGTCATACACTGCATCACAAACTCATTTATGCAAGAACAAAATTCATGATCTAGCTCCAAAATTGTATTAACATTTACACAGATCAAATTCTAAAATTATTTTTAAATGGTTTTGTTTATAAACTGGCCTCTAAAAAACTCTAGTAATGGGTCATAACATGGTACAGGTCATTGTCTTTGATCAGTATCATAATACTTTGATGATATAACAGGAATACTGGTATTCCATTATTTAAATTCCTTTTTTATCCAGGACCAAATTAACTTTCAGTACCTGGTAGGAACCCAGACAACCAAGTGAGATTGTGGTCAGAGGTGGAGAACAGAAAACATGAAAGGAAAGCTCAAACCACCCAGCTCTGAGGGGCATCTGCTGGCCAGGGCATCACTGGGATTGTTCTGGCTTCACATTCCTGCAAATTTTTCTGCATGACCCTGTGGGCCACATCTTTCCTGATCACTGGGTGAAGAGAAACAGCTCAGGTTTGCAGTGCTGTGCACATTATCATTCACTTTAAACTGAATCCTGTAAAGATCCGCTACTAGAGGTCAGGTGTCTTTGGACTAAGCAGGGCTACAGCACATCCTCTGTTTCTGAGTCCCTGCCTGGCCATGTCTGTTGTACTGAATTCCCACAGCCTCTAAGGCATGGTGGGTACATCCAAACTGCCTACCAAGAACAGTTTTTAGTCCTTGCTCAACTTTGAACAGTGGCTGCGGTTTGTTTGGCAAGATCAGAGACTGCTCTAAAAATTAAAAATAAGCAGATATTCAGGTTCCTCTGCTAGTACAGACATAACCACAGTCATCCTAAGAAATGCACAAGGGAAAAATGTGTTCATGTAATTCTAATCCATTGAAGAAGCCACAATGAGGAACTAAAGTCATCCTAAAATATTTAGGAGAAAACTTTTTCCACAACCCCTTTTCTAGGTTTCAGACACAGCACCTTTGTCCATAGTAAGGTAGCAATCTCTGATCCCAGTTTGTCCACAGGAATCTCTTTTAAAGTTCATCTAGCCTTTCTCATCATGTGCTACCGGAGGAAGCTCAGAAGCCAAAACTCTGCAAAAATGGTGATTGAGCAAATATGATCCTCTTCTCTCACTGCAATCCATTGATGATCTTCTTACTAGGTCTGAAATACTAGCTCTGGAGTCACAAAGACATGCTTCCACGGCTGAAAGGGTTGGAGAAGGCAGTCATGGAGGGTGAGTTGAAAACACAAGTTGCTCCAGAAGAGAGATGGGGAAATGTCAGAGTGGGGAAGAGTGCTGCAGTCCCAGAAAGCAGAACATGGTTCTGGGTATCACACAGTGCAAAGGAAGATGAAAATTGTTTTCCTCTGTTTTCTATTTTCACAAGGCATCTGTCTGCTAGGCAGGAAGGGTTAATCTCTGTCTTTAAAATACTTCAATGTATAGGATCTGGATATATGTTCATATATATTCTCTGTCACTATACTGGGGTTAGTCTATGACCTAGAGTGGAAAAACGCCTTTTATTTAAATTAAATGTATCTTGCCATTGTATGGAGAGCCTGTGGGATAAGGCAAACTGTTAGAGAACAGGGAAAAAGATACACGTGACATTCATCACATATTATGCAAAACAAGATAGGGAAAAATGTTGCATCCAGGCAGTTTTTACATAGTCACAGTACTGAAGAGAAAACACCTCTTGTTATTCCAAACAAAACCTTATTATAGGCAGAGTTTTCTATGATGAAACTATGTAATGTTGGAGCTGTCAGGTGTACTTCTTCCATACATAATTTCTGTGCTCTGTTATTTTCCTCTGTCAGCTGAAGCTCAAGCAGCGCTGTTCTGAGTCTCATTCTAGCATGGTCCAAAATCCCAGTGAAGAATGGCATTGCCTGATTTTGCCCTAGATTCTCAGGGCATGGGCTACTCCAACAGGCAACAAGAGACATTTTGGCAAGATTGCACCCTGGCAACAGCATAGAAATGCCATCAGCATCTCCTTGGTTGTTTCCATAGTATAAGGTTAAGACCAAGGCTGATTTCAGAGGCTGTATCACTACAGCTTTCCAATAGCCAGCCCAGATTTTCTCAGCCTGTTCCTGCTATCTTCATTACTTCCTACTGTGCAATAACTATTACGTAATGTCTGTGACTTGTAAATACTTGATTATAAATTCAAATTCCTGTAAAATTCACTGTTAAATATTAGCTGCAGATAGGTTGAAACGCAGATGTTTCTTGCTGGAATTAGTCCAGAAAGCCAGAATTAACACCATGACTTCCCAGAAAACCAGTTATAGACTCATGAATGGCAGGACTGTGGCTGGGACCGGTCATACCTACCATGCCCTCTGTTTATATTCAGGGAAATCTTGCAACCTCTTGACTACAATATCAGAAGTTTTGTCATTTGTTAACCCACAGACTTGTGTACTTCAGCCCTACTATTTCCATCCCTTCCCTCTCACCCTACTTACAACCATCCCCATTATTTCCCTTCTTTGTGCTCTCTGTTTGGGGTGTGTTCTAGCTCGCCTTCAGTACTCAGTGGGTTTTACAACTCTCCTGCTGCACACCCAGCATTTGACCCTTCATGGTCCTCCTGCTGCAGGATCTTCTGCCTCCAATCCCCTGTTTCCTTCCAGAGCCAACGCAGGTCACTTTACCTGGTGTCCTTCATTAAGTGTGTTGGAAACCAGAAATAAAAGAGTTTATGGAGAACATTTAAAATCATTCCATTGGTCATATACTGAACCACTTTTAAGTTACCTTGGAGGAACTTTTAAAGTCCACCCTGTAGTACCCACTAGTGCAAGGCCATGGAATGTGTTTTCCTTGTACCACTGGTACCAGCTAATTGTGTATTCAAGTCATATTAACTGGAAATGGACCTAGCAGCAATTTCCAAGCTTCATGTATTTCATCACAAGCCTTGTACCTGAAAAGCCTGGAAAATGAACATGTGAGGTCAGTTAACACTGTACTAGATCTTTTTCACTTATTCCAGAATAAATGGCTGAATTTTCCTGCTGTCTCCAAACAGCAGGTGACTAACAGCAGAAAGTATCTTGCTTTGCTCCCCTTAGACCTCCTAAGCAATCATTTTCCCTGCTCCCTGAGCCCCTGGATCACTGAAAAATTCTCCAATATTATAGCTGAATTACAGCTGCAGAGATGTCAGTGACCAGAACACTTACATGCCCAGAATATCCAGTGCCTGATTCCCTCTTTTGTGAAATAGTCCTGCCCTCATCCTATCTCAACATTTCTTACACATAAACACAAATCTAGTGTCTGAGCTTGTAAACCCAATGTTTATGTGAACGAAACCTATATAAAAAATATCAAGCTAGCAATTTGAAGCAGTTGGCTTTAAAGACCTTTGGAATGAAAAAAATTGTTCATTACAACAGGACTTTCAGGCATACAAACATAGTTCAGGAAGGACTTATTGCCTTCAGCCCCCTTGAGGCTGATGAGAGATTATGAGGATGACATTTTAATATGGGAATTGTTTATCTGTGATAGAAACTGGAGGATAAACAAACCGTCAGTTATTTTTTGAACTATGAACAGGATTTAACAGAGCAGGTTTTGAGTACATTTCTCTTATCAAAATGACTTGCAAAATCTGAGGGTGATGAAATGGTTGGAGAAATCACAAGTTTTCAGAACTGCAGCTAAACATGTGAAAATGCAGCCCAGGAGCTGGCAGAGAACCATCTTTCCATGAGTGAGAAGCCGACAGAGAAACCTTGCAGTGACCCAGGAGTCAGTGGGAAAGGATGGGGAGATTAATGAGATTCTGAACAGACAAGCAGCTCTTATGGAAAACATGCCATACTGAAGCTTCCCTCCCACTCTCTCTCATCCTGCAGTCTCAAGTGGTTCTGTGTCTGGATCCCCAGACCTCCAAAGAATGATCAGACTGGAAATGCAAGGTCCTCAAGAACCCAAATCACAGCTTCTCACAAGGCACTGACCACAGCAGTGCCCACTTCAGACCTCTCCAACCCAGTATGACTTTATTGCTGCAACAAATTGCTTCCAGCTCTTCAGATTCCTCAAAGGTCATCAGGCAGAAAACCCACAACCATCAACAGCTGTAGTCTGTAATGTTTAAGAGTTGTGGGGGCTGTCTGCATTGCACTGTCACTGATAAGTTCGAATCATAGTATTTGCCCCTTTTTTTCTTTTAATTTATAGTGCTCACAGTATGTATGCACCATTTTTGAAACTTTGCACTTTTGGCTTTCAAAAAAAATTATTACTTTTATTCATTGCTGTAATTTTAGTTTGCATGTAATAATAATGGTTTGAGACTATTAAAATCATAATTTAAAAAAACTTTGTTTTCAAGAGATAGGAAGTTTTTGATGCACTCTGGGAAACAAGGGTACAGTTTACTGTCATTTAAATGCAATCTAACTCACCTTCAAGAAAATCACTCATTTAAAATGAGCTTATGGGTAG
Organism: Ploceus nigricollis; assembly: GCA_013399945.1. Taxonomy (NCBI): domain Eukaryota; kingdom Metazoa; phylum Chordata; class Aves; order Passeriformes; family Ploceidae; genus Ploceus; species Ploceus nigricollis. The sequence continues at coordinate 510,235 of VXBC01001348.1, read as the reverse complement.
TAAATGGTTCAAAACCATGCCAGTTCTCCAAATCAGAGTACTGACATCATCCAGACAGTGTCATCCTACCTGCTTTGTCTAAGTGTGTGCTCCAGTACCCTCTTGACCTCTTCCAAATAAATATTTAGGTATTAATTCTTTATTGTTATGGTTGTTTTGGTTCTTATTCAGTAAATATTTTGCCAAGGAAGGTAGAGTATCAAGCAGTAATCAAAGAGAAGGTAAGATTAATTGGCAGGGACTTTATCAGCAGAATAAACAAGGCCTGGATACAGACCCATTACTCTCACCCAGTTATCCATAGAGTAAAATGGACTCTCTGGTACTGTTTTTTGCATCAAACACGATCCAGGATAATTCAGGTGGACACAATTCAGGTGACACAGGCTGAGGACCACCCCTCTCTTTGTTTTGGAAGGGTATGAATGTGAGCCATGCCATGCCAGATGGCCGCAGGGACAAATCACAGTCCTTGGTCCATTTAATTTCCTCACACAGATGTTGTTCCTCTCTGCAGAGGACTGGAGACCTCATTTTCTTTAAAAATAGAGGAATGAGCTGCTGCAGCCTTAGCACTATGCATCAGATCATTATGAATCCTTCTGGAACTGCCTGACTAATCCTTGTTATCCAGACTTTCTGCCGGCACCCTGTCACTGCCTCTCATCCTAATGCTGCGGCACAACCCCTTCCCATCAGGTAACACTCAGTTCCACTGCCCAGAAGGGCACCACAAGGGGTGAAGTGTCTTCAGGAGTGTGCTGTGAAAGTTTTCAGTCCAGCCTGGGAAGGCCCATGAGTAACATGTAATAAACGTATGGACAGACTATTTCCCATCAGGTACAAAAAATATACAGATGAAGACTGGGCTAAAAGGTTTTTGGTTTTGATGTCCTGCACTCAGAAGTTACAAAATGAAACAAAGCGACATTTACAGCTGTCATATGAAGTCACTGCTATATATTCTTTATTTGCAAAATAAAAACCTTCTTTCTCATAAGATACCTCTCTCATCTGGGATGAGTTTAGGACAAATGCTAAACCGATTCCAGTTATCTCAAGCTGTATGCACCTACTTTTTCTGTTTGCATCACACCTTTTAGCCTGCTCCAAATTACTGAAGTATTTTCCTGAAGGGCCTTCCTTTGCAAACTCATTTTCTCTCTTACTGGAATTCTCTTGAAATACAAGAGACACAGCATGTCCCATTGTAAAGATGCAGCCTGGCCTGTGGAGAAGATTTTGACCTCATGGCCAAAGATTCTTCTGTCCTTTCTCTCAAGTAGAACTAGTTTTTACTATCCTTCCCACTCTTGCCTTTTCTGCTTGTCTCACTTATTTCTATATGCCAATCTTTGGGTTTTTTCCTTCATATCAGTTTCTGAGTCCTACCCCAGAAAATGATTGCCACAATTTAACATAAATTTAAGTCTATTTGCACCAAAGAGAGATCCTGGTCTCCCTCTACACTTCAAACCTGCTCCTTCACCTATCCTTGACACAGTTGTCAGTTCTTCTCCCATATACAAAAGCATATGAAGGTGACTAGGGTTCAGTGAACAAATTAGCATTTTGGAATAGGTCAAGAAATGAGTTTTCATAATTTAAACAAATAAATTCTGTGTTCACCCAAGATCTCCTAAAACTATTTTTGATTCAAGCTAACACCTACCATCAAAAATCACAATGTTGGATGTGGGAGTTAAGAAAAATAATAAATAAGTCAGAATAGAGGAAGTTTCTAGGCAACATCTGGTTTTCTCTTTATAAGCAGAAGCTTGCACTTGTCTGAAGGAACCCAGGGTTTTCATGCTGCATTTATGTCCTCTGTCTTACCAAAAGCCTACCTCATCTACTGGAACAAAGGCTGCATGCTGAGGGAACACATCTGTCTTCAGGATGGATGTTTGGCCCATCAGCTGAAGCCACAGCTCTATAGCTGGGGATGGTTCAGTAGGTTTGGTAAAATGGTTGTTAAAATTGACTGTAAGTCCCGAGCCAGCTGCCAAAAGCTGCCTCCAGCAAGTGCTGCTCCTGGTGATTCCTGTCGTCCCTCATTACCTTCAGAGCTTGCTCCTCCCTCTATTGCCACTTGTCTGTGCTTGGCTTTGGGTCCCCGTTGCACCCTGTGGCCCCATCTGCACTTGCAGGGTTCTCATCTCCTCTAAGCCTTCAGTGACTTTGGTCACACAGCCTTTGGCACTCCTTTGGCCTGCCACTGAATTTGAAGAACGAAGCAGTCAAACCAGCTCCTTCACGGGGAGTTGCAGGCACTGGACTCTCTGAAGGAAGGACTTTTGATGTTTTTTCTCCTTTGGGGCAAAGGAAAACAGGCTAATTAAAACCAATGGGCTTGGTTACCTTCAAGAGGTGTTAGCTGCTGCCTCACACATTGGGTTTATAGACTGAATCTTGTTCTCTTTAGGCTTCCAGATTTTTCTCAGTTACTATTTCTCCTGTCACATACTCAACTGTTCCTTGTCGTACACCCATTGCTTGTGTCTGCCCTTTGGAAAAACTTTTCTACAATCCTACACTTCATCAGTACAATAATTATTTCAGGCTTCCCTGCTAGACATAGAGAGCTAGTGTGATGCACAGTGAAGTGGAAGGAAGTCCTCTTCTGGATTTCAATATGTTTTGAATGAGGTATTTTTCCTTGAAAAATCCTGGTTTTTCATCTTCTTTCACTTACTTTGCTATTCAAGATGTGTGTGAGTGTGTGTGACTGTGTGTTTGTGATCTCCATCTCCCAGATTTTTAGCCCTGAAAAGGACACAAATCTGGGAGATAAACTCAAAAAAGACATCATTGATGAAGCATTGAAGCCAATTCCATGTTTTAATCCTGCATAAATTATTCTGGAACTCAGCCCACATTTATGATGTGTGAGAGAATAGAAAAATAATGGGATTACTCAGAAGTTTCAGATGATTATAAACATATGGTGCAGAAGGGTATAAGAACAAAACATACTGAGGGAAATATCAGTAAATGAAAGGTTAATAATGGAAAAAGTAAGTTTGGAATCTCATATGTGGCCTATTATCAAACACTACTGACATGAAAGAATTCCTGCAGAACTGTTAAAAGTGGACAGCTAGTAGTTTAATGATTGTAGCAAGAGAACTTTAGGCATTGGAAAGGAAACTATATGATTATAAAAGAACTCATCACATATTTAAGCCTCCTATGAAAAATGGTAGTTTTGTGTCTGAGGTTCCAGACTGGGACTCAGATCTTGATTTATTTCTCAGTTCTGCTACAGATTTCCTCTGTGACCTCGGGCCAGTTACTTTGGGAGAAACATGTTAAAGCTCCTAAATGACTTATGAATCCAAGTCCCTTTACCAAAAGGGGCATAGCAGCAGATTCACAAAGGGAAAAGCATATGGCAATGCTGACCATAGCCAAGGCTATCCCCAAAGGGACAGTGTTCTACCACATCACTTGCCAGTTCTGAGCACCAAGAGGCCTCCATGCCTCGAGGAGAATGGCTGCCTTCTGAATGGTCATGGAAAATGAGCAGGAGGTGGCATGGGAGGGAGGGATCAGCTGCCCTCTGACCTCCTCTGGGTTCTGTTGGAACAGGCAGTCTTGGGAATTGCTCCCTCTTATGGTTTCCAGCTTCTGCTCAGTTTTCACTGGTGGCTCATATCTGGGGAAGGCTTAGATGTGATACCTGGATCTGTGCAGGCAGGAGATGCCAGAATTGATATGGTAGGTTTAACTGATTGGTTTACCCTGAAGGAAACAGAGACTCCTGGCTATTTGCATCCTGCTTGGGTCAAAAAATAAAGAACCAGGAAAAACCATCTGTCTCAAGGGCAACTGGTTTTGGTGTGGAAAATTTTTCAGTTGGTTCACTGCCCACCCACAGCCTCAGCACTGAAACCTACTTCCCAAAAACCCGAGAGAAGTGATTTGAAAGAGGGGCAGTTTGCCCTCTTGCTCCCAGTCTGTGAAGCAGAACTGTAACCAAGACACAGTGCTCCCTTTGTCTACCTTCGACCCTTGGGCTTCCTTATCAGGGTTAGGAGCAAAGTGTTTATTTGTTTGCCAGTGCAGGATTTAGCTTCCTAAGAAAACTCACATAGCAACCAAGCAAGCATATAAACATGAAGCACCTAAATGTTGTTGCCTCCAGACTTCTGACAGCTTTGAAAAATGGACCCTTTTTGCTGTTGCCAGCTTGTACAAATAGCAATAACAGGATATTCTTTGTCTCCCTCATCCTATATTAGTCCATGCTGTACATAGTCTCACAACTCTCACACAAAACAGGAATGCAAGCAGTAATAAACCTGTAATGTAAGTAGGAGAGCCAAGGATGGATATTCACTCTAGCTTTCCATATGCTGTAGCAATGATAAAAGGATCTTCCAGACATCTCTTTCTCCGCCTTAATATGCAGCATGGTCATAACTCAGAAACTGCTTTGGACAGGATTCACAAACTGCTGTGTCTGTGTAAAGTCAGTTGAAAGTAAATAAAATGCTTTCTGCTTCAGTCCCTTGGATATCTCCTTTTGCCATGGTTTGTTTCATTCTGTGTGGAAGTACATGAAGCTTAAGGTGTGGGATAGAACATTAAGGTGAAAAATTTTAGGTTTTTGAGATTCAAAAATATTCCAGCAGAGAATCTCCCTTAAAAGCATATATTTTGTTGTCAATGGTTTTGGCATAAGCAAAAGATCCAGACAGAACACATGAAAGAATGTAGCATAAAGGGGAAAAGGTGGATTCTCATAATTTAGAAAGAAACATTTCAGTAATCAGTGTTTGCTATCAGGCGTGGAGAAGTATAAAACAATTCAGAAATATCAAGGTAAATTTTCAAATTTTCCTCAAAATATTTTCAACCTAGAATACTCCACCAACATCTTCTTCCTTCTCAGCAAAGTAAAGGCAGGCTGATCTCACTGTTAGGTGAGCTTGATGCACTAAATGAAAGCCTATTCTGAGTACTAATGGCTGCAAGTTGCATTTCATCAAAGTTGTTGAACTCTTTTGTGTGAGAATAGGAACAATTTCACATAACCAAGTAGCTAAAGTCTCAGTTAATATGTTAGGTTCCACATTCAGAAAAAAAAATTAGGAAGTTTCTGTCACTGTGACCTTCTGTATCTGCTTTTGTAATCAGTGTGATCAAAGCAGTCCTTCTGCCATGGGACAAGATTCCCTTCTGGAATATTTCCACAGAACTTGAGACAGCTGTTGCAAAAATGTATTTTAAAAAGCTGCAGGAAATCTGTCTGTAGCTGATACTTTTCCTAAGCTTTCAGTCTTGAAAGAATTTTTCTGTTTCCTGTAAGTAACTGCGTCTTTTGATTTGATGTATCTGTTTGTAGAGGGGAATCCTTTTTCACTGTTTGTCTGAAATCACTTTGGTCAAAATTATCTCTTCTAAATCTCTTGGCTACTGTATTTGTCTGTTCCAAAGTACCACTGAGCCATAATCTTCTGGGTAAAGGGGGCCATTATGATCATCCTATTAAACCTTGGGCATAAGACAGAAACAATTTCGGTGTTTCCCATGGAAAACCTCTCGCTTCTGGTTGACATGCCCATCCTTCAGAGGAACAGATTCACTGAGGATTAGACTGCTCCTGCTAGGACTGCCTCTAGTAGGACTACAAAGGCCAGGGAATCAGCTTAGTAGTTGTGGTCACTCATCCTGAATGTCCTGGCTGTGTCCCATCTGGGTCCTTCATGCTTATTTTTGGAAGAACTACCAGTCCCAGTTTATTTTCCACTTATTCTTTCTTAAAATTTTGCTGTCTGTAAATTACAGGAATGTAAGGATACTGCAACAGGATTTTGTGTCAGTGTTTCACAGTGCAGCCAGAACTGGTGTCATGTAAGCATCAGGCTATGTCAAGATACACAAATGTTCTTCCAGGGAACTGAGACAGTGAAATCACACAGACTGTGGAGAAGCACAGGTTTCCTGCCTGTGGACTAACCATCTCTTTTCACAGCTCAGTGAAACTCCATCTCTTTCTTCTGGCCTTGGCAGTGCATTGCTGTTCTCTCTCCTGCAGTTTGGAGGTAAATGATGGTCCTCCAAGACAAATGTCTGCCAAGTTTTGCTCCGTGCTTCAATGAAGCATAAAATGTGGCGTACCCTGACTCCTTTGCTGTGGTTTTCTTTGCAGACACATAGCTTCATACCCATCCCAGGGCAGAGCCCCATGGCTGTGGGAACTCTGATGAGGGTTTTTCATTCTAAAGGGTTTTGTGCCCCAAACACGCACAGCAGAACCTTCAGAGTTCAGAATTATTGGCCCCATGAACCATTACACAGCTCTGAACTCCCACCACTACATCTTGAGTTTACTCTTTTGTCATCCTCAGCCCTCTCCTTGCATGTTCTCCACTACCTTCGAAGTCTACGTTTCCATCCATTTCTATTTTTTTCTATGACAATACGCAGAAAAAAGACCACTCTTGTCAGTTTTCTTTTCTTTGTACAAAGTTAATAATTTTAAATTCAAAATTTGAGGTGATTAATTCAGCAAATATGTTTTTAATTTGACCTGATGGATAGCAATGTCTGCGAATCTTTCACCACGTCCTAGTAAGAAGTTTTTACTGTACTGTTTTTACAGTCTTTTTTTCTGCTTATGAGAGATATTGATCACATCTATTTTAATCTCTACTACTATGTCGCATTTTATTTCTTTCAGTATGACTGAGGAGTTTTCCTGGCTCTGAAATTTAAATAATTAGGTCTGTTCATAGATTCATTTAGTCTGTGAAATCCCCTAATAAGGTCATATGCCATGGGGCTTTTTTAAAAAAAAACCCATGTAGGATAGTTTTAAGTGGCTGAACTGTGATTAACCTGGGGGTTTACATGAATGAGAGAAGCATTTATCTTTTTCTGTTTTTAAATGCTGGTTCAGAAGTTGTTGCAAAGATGTACTTTGTTTGAGAACAAGCTGTTTGACTTAATTCAGATAGGACCAAATTATATAACAGTGTTTATCAGGTCAAATTTCCTGATGTCTTGTCAGATTAAAATAAAATTAATCAATCCATTTTTTTTTGCTTTCTTATTTGTTACCCACTTCTGTAACTCTGAGACAGTTGGAATAGATTTCAGTTAATATGAGCAGAAGCCAATTAGGGAAAAGAGAATCCCAGATTTTAAGAAGTTCATTACAGCCTTTCAGGAAAGCAGGTCATCTGAAAAACTTTCAGAGCTAATAGTTACTGAAAGTGGAATGGCTATTACTTACTGCCACAGCATCCTCTGATCTTCCCGAGACTCTACATGAGTCTGTTTATTACTGTTTTCTTTAAAAGNACTTTAAAGAAAAAAAAAAAAGACTATGTGTGACTAATATTTTAATCCACAGCCCTGGAAAATTCCCTGTGTATGATTTGAGCTGTTGTACAGCAGGCTGATTGCAGACATTGCACCTCTGTGCTTTTCAGGGTCCTATTGGATCTATTTATGAGACTTTCTGTAAAGGCTGGTGCATGTGGGAAAGGTATGGTCAGTTCTTCATTGTAATTTCACTAACTGTCCTTTCTCAACAGTAAGTGTGGAACCAGAGAAAATTAAGCAAGGGATAAGGGTGAAATATATGGATAAGAACAAAACCCTACAAACACTGAAGAGAAACAGGCTAACACATAGACCTGTTTACCTCACAGCATACACCTTGTGATTTCCCAAATTTTCACAGTTCCCTTGAGCATCATAACATGTGTCTTGTTCAAAGCTTCCCTTTAGAGCAAAGAGCTCCCTATTTGTATTTACTTTATTTTGCTTAGGAACTTACTGAACCAATCCTGTTGGATAAAGTGATTGAGTTACTAATTTCTTTAATGGAGACAGGTTGCCTTCAAAGTCAAAGGAGCAATAGTCTGTATTCTTAAGAGTAAGGTGAAGCATTTTCTTAAGTGTGTTTGGACAACAGTAGTGAATGGCACAGGAATCAGTATTATACTTCTCTGAAGTGGTCTTGAAAATCTTCTTAGGAGTTTAGTCACCTCTGATATATCCAAGTCTCTGACAAAGACTTTTGTGCTCATCACTGGACCGGAGAAAGCACATGAAAGGAAAAAAATCCTAATAAGGGTTTTTTTTAAATGCTACAGTGAAACATTTTTGGATACATGTTCTCTGAAATCAGAGAAAACATAAAGGTCCAATGTGTATGAACAAGCATTTTTCACACACTATTCATGAGCAGACATACAGCTCATCTGAACAATAAAAATTACATGAAATAGCTGTGTCCAATGTGCAGGTCTGCCCAAGTCCTTGTAATGTGTCTCTCTTTGTTCCTACTTCTCACTTAGCTAACACACATTTTGAATATGTACAATGGGGCTCCTGCCTGCTAAATGGGCTTGAAGCAATCGTCCTTGGCAAAACATCCAAAGCAAAAAAGAGTGGAAGAGTGATGAATCTGACGGACTTTTCATGCCCCCTGGTGGAAAAGCCTCGGAGCAGCCGTAAGGATTTCCTGCAGGAAGGTCTGTAAACAGATGTGTGGTTCCTGAGACATAGCTGAGCCGTATTCTCGTTCGAGGCACTTCACTATTATTGGTGTACAGCCCATGAATAAGAACACACAAGATCCCAAGTTACAAATGAGCACCTGGACTCATTTAAGTGCTGCTAGCATGATGTACATTGCTCATACAGTATAAATTGCTGGCCTGAAATTTCTTGCAGGCAAATGATGCCAAGCTCTTAATATATATAAAATGAACTCAAGTAACTTAAGCAAAATAATCACAATTTTCCCCACTGTCTTTCCAGGATTTCAATCTGGAGGTTTTTGAAGGATACACAATACCTTGTTACAAACCATATAATGTTTTAAAAACTATCCTACTGACAACCTTGGCTAACATTGTATCTTCTATCTAGATTACTTCAATATGTCATGTCCATATCACACAACTCTGTCCATGGTCCCAAAGCCAAGGATTTTTGTCTTGTCCAACCTTTCCATCTGGAAGTAATGAGCTTAATATTCTGGCTCTACCCCCATAAAAGCTATGTCACAAAAAAGTAGCAGTCTTACGAACTGTTGTATACCCTGAAGACAAATTTGAGATCCACGCAACCTCTCGAAGTTCTACTCAGATTAATTTAAAGACAAGTTTTCCACTCTACTCCCATAAGACCTACAGCATACCACAAGACTGAGAGCCATTTGAGAACCATTTGTGCTTAAATCGCCCTAGACATGTCAAAGGATTCTGCTTAACAGACAATGAAGGACTAGGACTGTCCTTTGGGGAAAAACACATCGTGTTGTAAGATTTGCTCTTACAATGGCTGTTCTTTTGGTTGCAATTCCTCTGCAAGCTAAAGCAGAGGAAAGAGAAGCTCTTTGTTTTCATGTCTTGTCTTGTGTAAAGTGAATGCAAGCTCTTCTCTGTCTCATTACATGCACTGAGCAAACAGCCACACTGGTAGCAGCTCAAAATCCATCAGCTCAAGCTTGAGCTCTGACTGCACATTCATCAGCACAGCCTGAGAGCATCATCAGGGTCCCTTCACTGCTGCTGTGTGGAGGCAGCGAGACCTGTTCTGAGGAGGATCTGCTTTAAATCTCTTTTCTTTGCATTTTCTTTCTTTTATCACAGGGGAAGAGGAATGGGACATCAGTCTGAGCAGAGGTTTTACAAGTGGTGCACTAAGAAATATCAAGAGTTACCAGAACACTTTTTATGAATTGTTTTCATTTTCTTGTAAGGTATTTTTTGTCTTACTTTTCTAATATTATCAAGTTTTTGCAAAAACTGGAATTCTGTGCCAAAATGTGACAGTATTCTGCAGACACCTCACCCAGGCTGCATAAATTTACAGAGGGAAACTTATCTCATGTACCTTAGGCACCTATTTTTGAGTGGGATTAATCTTCCACTGGAAGTGCCTCTCTCCCCTCAGTAACTATAGACAAAGAGAGCCCTAGAATAATGTTTAGATAACTAAAATAAGGTGGCATCAGTCCCATTTTTTGATGCCAAGATTAAAAACAGAACTCATTGCATCAACTCTTGTATCTGTCATGTTCTTACATCATTATAAGAACTCATTTTATAATTCCTTGACTATTTTAATTGCATCTAAATAGAACTCTTTCACATTTAATTGAAACTTCTTTCAATGCCTCTCAAAATAGAAACTGATTTTAAGAATATTCTCTTACTCTTCACTAGGAAGATATGCAGGTACAGGTGGATTAATCATATATTCTTAGAATCACTATTATGCTACTGCTGGCCAGAAAAAAAAAAAAGTCAAATTTAAAAATGCAGATGTTCTGAAATAAAAATACTTTGCACAGTCCTATTAGATTTTCTGAAATTAAATTTTGGCAGATAGGAATATTCTGACATTGCCAAAATGTCACATTTGTTTTATAATTTTGTTTGACATTATTTTATAATTTTGGCCCCCGGCATCTAATATTTCCTTTCAAAACAGTTTTGAATGTTTAATGTTCTTATGATGTGTTTCATTTTGTGTTCTCAGTACAATTAAAAAGTCAACCATAATCAAATGTTTCTCTCTGAGACATTTCAGTTAGTATGAGATATTTTTCTTAAAACTTTCTCTTCCAGATAATTCTGCAATTTTCCAAAGTTGTGCCTAACTGGCCTAAAACCAAATTGGAAAATCCTCTGAAAATTTATTTTCTCCGTAGATATGATTTACTGTTGATATTCCACCAAGAGTGCGTCAGTCACAGACCTCTTAAAAAGCTGAAAGGAAAAGAAATTCACTGTTCCTTAGAGAGGACTTCATCCTTGCTGAGCCAGGACTTATGATCCAATTCCAAAACTGCAAGAATACCCTGTACAGAAACACTTTTCTTCCAGTGAATCTGTGGAGAAATTGGTGATATCTTTTGAGTCATGCTGCAAAATTTAAAGTGATCAGAGAGCATAGGAAAAGTAGTATAATCTCTGAAAGTACAGCTGTGTTAGTTTTTAGCATTAAAATGCTTGAGTGGTTTAAGTTCATGGTTGCTCTCATTTTCCTCTGTGAAGGTCATGTTCAAGAAACCAGAAAGGAAGTATTTCTTCAGAGCTGTAGATTCAGAGACATCAGGATTGACCTGTTCATTTATTAGCATCAGTCTGTGTAGCACTGTCTTCAAATACAAATTTGCTGTAAGGAGCCAGATCCCTCATCCTATGGAGTTCATTTTGTTCTGCTTCATAGCTCACTTTACAGCAGTGGAAAATGATGTGTACCATCTGGAGGGTCCTTCTGAATATTTCCTCTGAGAAGATGGACTCTCTGGTTGTTGTAAAGCCAGCAGAAATGTCTTTGATGTCTGTGACACCTCTGCTGTGCTGCCTGGCATGAGGAAAGGGGTGTATTTACAGAAAAGACAGGGAATTTGGAGGGAAAAGCATTTTCACTGCCTGATTTTTCCCAGAGTCTACGAGTTCAATTCACTGGCAATATTTTAAAGCATTTCCCAGCAGTGTTTTGTTCGAATGCTGACGGTGCTGCAGCGTTGACCACACTTTTCAGCCACTGCCTCCCCTGCTTTCCTCATTAGCAGAATGCAGATCCAAATTGTTTCTTAGCACCTGGGCATCTTTTCTCTTTGCTTCTCCCCAGGTCACCACATTTTCTCCTCCTGGGATATTGAGTGTATTGATTGCTGTGTATTGATGGCTGGTTGGCTCCTAGGCTGAGATGTCACCCTGACTACAGCTGGACTCTGCAGGGGGACAGACAGACAGACACCTCCTGCCAGATCCTCGGCAGGCTGAGCTTAGTGAAGAAGGCTCCTACTGCTACAGCAGATCCCAGTGTATCTGCAGCTCCTTGCCTTTAGCAACTATTTAAGCTTTGTTTTGCTCCAATCAATCCAAAATCTGCCATACTAACAAAAAAGAAGCAAGCAAGCAATCCTTCCCTTCACCTGCAACACATATACTCATATGCAAATTAACAATGTTTAAAAAAATGTAAAGTCAGCTTTCAATGTCATAGCGATCTGGTCATGCACTGCAAATCAATCACAGAAGCAAAGAGGAAAGTACTACCTCTCCCCAAAAGAGTTTATGATGCTAGTATAAAAATTAGAAATATAGGATAGCCACAGGTGGGAAGAATAAGGAAACAATGAGGCAACCTTAGTGGTTGTGAAATGTCTAAAATCTGAGATAAATTATCCTGCTTCATTTGGTCTTTCTCCCTGCATGTATGATTCTGCAGAAGTTATCTTCTGATAATGTTCATGCTCAAAATTTTTGTAAAAGAGAGTAAATTAAATCACTCTGAGCACAAATATGTCCAGGATGAAAATGATTTATTGTAAGGATTGCAATTATTCTGATGGTGGCTCAAGAGTTAGTGTGATTACTTTCTTGCACAAAACTTCTGAAGAGCAAGCAGCTACCTCTGAGTGATCTTTTGATATCCAATTATTTGTCCACAGGTCACATAAATTCCTATTGCTAAGCAGGTTAGTTTTATGTACTACTGTTGAAACCTGAATACAACTGCTTTTCAAGTTTCATCTAATTTTTCAAGACTGTCTTTCAGAGGAAATGGAACCTAATGTGATTTAACTGTTGGAGGAGGTAGAGGGGGGTTAAATTCAGTCAATTTATGTTCATTATAAACAAACCCAAATTCCTAGCTAGTATGGTATGACTAACATATGTCACATACTACAGCATGTCTAGTGTACCCTTTAACATTTTAACAGTCCATCAGACATTAATGTGACTTAAACATCAAAAACAGGTTCATTTTGCCATTAATATCCTGAAACAAGAACATCTAATATACACATCCTGAGATTTAATCTGTAAACATAACCAAAAATGTCTGGATGAAGGGGGCTTGTTTATATTTCAGTAGTGCTACTTCCATGAAGCATGTGTCTGCTATCTTTAGTGTGCAACTCTAGCATCCTACCATTGAGAGACCCCTAATATCTTTGATACTGTTAGGGAGACTTATAAGTCTTTTGCTGACAAACCAGTCCCTTTGTAGATCCCCCAAAGTTAAAGCTACTGATAAACACAACTTGTCTTATACAGAAGGGAAGAATTTTAAAACCACTTCAAACATGCTCAAGATTTCCCTATTCATTTTTCCATGGTGTGAAAGCAGGTTCTGAAGTGAGCAGGAATTAAGTGGACATGCTTCTCTTTACTGAAGTAATGACTTGTTTAATAAACAAGAAAGGAGAAGGAAAAATGTGTCAGTGTATGCAGCGACAAAATAAGATCTGAGGAAAACTTAATAAAATGCAAATGAAACTTCAGTTCCATCAAATCCCTTTGTTTATTTACTCTATCATTATTCAAATACTTGGTTCTTGCATTGATGAATGCTCAAAGAGGTACTTTTTTTAGGAATTAGCATAGGACAAAGCATATGTGCATTTAGTCTCCAAACACACTGTATCTATCAACTGTGTTAGGAGAGAGCAAAGCCACCACAGTCAGGAAGATCACGAAAAAAGAGAAGGAAAAAAAAAGAATAGTTATACCCTTTGATATCTGCAAGCTTGTTTAATCCAGCTCTTACGTAGATAAAACCACAGTGTAATTGCTACAGAGTGAATTGCATTAGTAACTATGGCCTTGGAAAACCAGCCAGATATATTCAAGGTCTGAAATACAGATGAATACTCCATGTCTTAAATCAACCATTGAATCAGTGGAATTTGTCAACAGCATGAATTTTTCGAAGAAAAATGCAGATTCATCTGAACTTTTTACACCAGTGCATGTGTTTCCATTAAATTTTTGTCAGGACTGTTTTGCAATCTGAGGCTGGAATTTCTCATCAAAACCAGGCAGAGAAAATCCCTTCTCAAAATAGCTAATGGCATGGAAAACTCCTTTGGCATAGAAGAACAAGAGCAAGGACTTCAGTATGGTCTCCTGAGCAATTTTATTTCAGTATGTGAAACAGAGCCAGCACAAACCTGAGCACGGGCAGATGGTTGTCTGTATAACTAAATTGTTAGCATGGTCCTTGGCAATAGTTTGGCCTGGGCTAACTGCCTCTCTCCCAAAAAAGTCCCAGCACAGCTGAAGGGATAGCTTGAGCCAGTATAGATGCAGTCAGCATGTTTTTGGGGGGTAAAAGCAATTAACTGTGTCAACACAAGCCGTGCGAGCTGGCCTCAGGTCAGACAGCAGTCCCTGGGCAATTTCATTACTAGTACAGCTGCAATACAGTAGTCCCTGTGAGCACATGGGGGAGTTTTAAGATACTAAGGGAAAAGACTTTTTCACATGCATTTTTGCTGCAGATTTTTCTGGAACGGTCTCAGTTTTGTCCCAGTACAGATTGAAAATGTTTTCTGAAACCATGACTTTTTGGCAAAATAAAACTCTTGCTTTCTGGCCAACTCTAGTACCAATTTGACACTATTGACATAGAAATAAGCAGAATGTATATTTGTTAAACCCCTAGTGTGGGTACAGTTTTGCAGATAAGGGAATATATACGTATTTCTCTTCCTGTAGTGCTGCAGCGTTAGGGGGTTCATTCAAATTTCCCACTCAGATTCTATGTTAGCTATTTTTCATGTCCTCTTTCAACTAATGTATCATGAGAAAAAGAACAGGAACAAAGAAGGACTGAGGTATGAATGAACACAGGCAGCATATTTAAACACCTCTGTATTCTGAACATACACAGCATTCAAGACATATACATGGCTCTGATGAGGTTCTAGATGTTGATAGAACTTAGGGCATGACAGGGACACAGATAATTTACTTTAGGTGATATTGCTTTACTCCTCTGCACCGTGAACACTGTGTGCATGGCTTTGGAGCATGTGCATTTGTCTTGCTATGTGTAGGTGTCTGAGTTTGTCAGCTGAGGACATGGGGTTTCCACCTCCAGGTAGATGCCAAAAATATCAGATATCCTTCAGTCCATGTTCTGTAAGAGCACTTTAGAAAATGACCATGCATCCACGTGTCTATACTTAAATCTCTTTGAAGTTAGATGGGATTTCTTGCAGCCTGTCATGTTTCTAAACTAGAACAATTGCCTTTCCAGTAAAGATCTGTGGATACACTCTCTGAAGTTTTCAGTCTTTTTGTATGAATATTTCTCTTTTCAGAGATAAATCCTGGAAACTGAGAAATGTGACGATGGGAAGTAGAGGGGAGCGTTTTGAAGGAGAAGCAACAATTCATAAGGATGCAGTTGTGTACTCAGCTGAGATAACACAATGTTCTTATCTAGGAGCAATTCTAAAACCTGAGGTGAGCAATTTAATAAACCTGAGACGGTTTTAGCAATTAGTGATGTGACCCTCCTGCATCCAGACTTTTTCATCATCACCAAGTTTCACCTTAAAATTAATCTTCTTGCAGCCTTGAGTCTTCTAAGTATCCATAGATATTTTTATGCTTACTGACTTCACAGCAGAGCTCTGTACCTATTGTCCTTTTTGTGGGGCATAGATGGTCTTTTCTTCAGTTTTCAGTTCCTGGAGATATGTTGCTCTGATTTATCTTCCAAGAAGCAGTGACCGTCCTTCCAATCTTAAGAGAGGAAATAAGAAAAATGAATATTGATGTAAACAGTGCTCATTATCTTCTTGCTCTCTCACATTTTTAAAGCTAATTGCATGATGAGAAGCTGACTCACGTTCATTGAACATTTGGACTTAAAAATACACAGTTAACACATACTTCCAACAAGCTAATGTCTTTCTCTTTTAATAAGTTCAATAAAAGTTAGTCACGGTGACTTTGTGTTAACATTTAATTTCTAAACAATAGTCCATGCAGAAATCAGGTCCTCCACAGGGAATAGCTATTGTGAACCATATTTCTTCCCTTTCATTTTAGATTACTTGTGTTTTGCCTTACAGCCAAAATGAAACCTAGTTTCTCTCCTTTGACCACATCTCAATGTGGATAGTACGAAGCACTACGAGCTTTCCATTGCTGTGGTATATGCTGTTAATTGCTAACATATTCTGCCACATCATTTTTCACAGTATTGGAACTTTTTAACTATACCACAACTCAACAAATATTAACAGGACCAGACACGTCTTGGAAGATGGTACTGCTAGTATTTCCTTCCTCCTTTGGTTCCCACTGAGCAGATGTAAATCACTTTGGGACTGTGTTTTAGTTCTGAAACCTGTTTCAGTTTTGCTCAAACCTAATTGGAGGTCATGTGGAGTTTTCTTTCTTTCTCAAAAACAGAAAAAAAAAAAGGCAGTGTTGGAGCTTTAATTGCCAAGAAGCTCTCCCCCACAGAATCCACTTAGGCAGATATCTTGTAGAAAATCCATGAAAAAACACAGCCCCCAGTTTTTTTACTGAGAAATTAGACAAAATTGTAACTGGCAAATACTTAGCCTCTCAAGACCCTGACCACATGGCCTTGCTCTTGTTCCCTGTGGCAGTTCCTCTTTCCAGCTCTCTTCAGGACCTGGGCTGTCTTGGGTGACGCATTCTGCACTGAGCCTTCAGAGCAGGGCATGATCCTCAGTAGGGCCCTTGTGTACTACTAAGATTTAAACAAATGATTAATAAAGAGCAGATCCCAGGCTTTAAATTGCATTTATTCTCACCATTCAAAAAGAGCTTGTCTACATTCATTTGGTGCAAAATGAGGGATGGATTCAGGTTTCGTGAGTCTAAAACCAGAGTTTTCTTCCTCCATTGGGGAATCTAAGTTTTCTTCTGAGTAGAAATTTAGATTAAAGAAAAAATACATTGCTGCTTTCACAGCCTTCTTGGCTGGAAGCCAGGGAGTCCCCCTCTCTGCAATTCTGCTTATTCTTTGCATGTGGTTTCTGAACATTTACCACTTGCCTATTTGCCCTGGGCCAGTGACTGAACATAAGTCTATTTTTCAAAATGCAAAATGTGAACACTACTGCTTGTGACCAGTGATCAAGCTGCCTAACACCTCCACCAGTGCATACATACTATTTTGCTACTTAATGTGACAGAAATAGGATTTTCATTCTATGTCTTCATTGAGAACATAAAAATATATGTAAATACATTTCATGTTACTAGTTGAATTGGTTTCTTGTTCAGAGATAAAAGACAGGGACAAAACCAACCAGAGAAGCAAATAAACAAACAAAAGTCCAATATGGTCACTGCTGCCTCAGGAAAACAGACTTTGACTCATTTCCCAATTTTTCTCTAAAAGAACTGTAACAGAACATCAGTGGTATGGAAAACTAGGGGAAAGACACTTGAAAGAGATGAAAAAAGGGTTTTAGGGAATGCTTCTTCTTTGTTTTTGTTTGGTTTCATTTTGGTTGCATTTTGTTTAGTTTGGGGACATTTTTTAATGGTGGAAAAGTGCTATTTAACAGTCTTATAATTATTTATCCTTTGAAAAACATAAGTATTGACTATAAGGTGATGCAAATACACTTTTCCTCAGCTGTCTATACATTCAATTTTATTCTCTTGCCTCTTTTCAGGGCCTTGGAAGATGACTTTAGTTGAAGGAGAGCAGTGCCCTAATTTTGTCACTGCTACAACTACTGATACAACCCAACTGTAACTGGGTTGTATTGCTGCAATATTAGGGTATGTACCCAGTATTAAATTGCTTGGCTATAGGGATTTTTCTTGGGACTGCAGGTTTTTGGGCACTGGTAAAAAAAGGAATAAAGTTTTTGTTCTATTAGCTTGCAAGGTAATGTTTTCAAACATTGGGCAGTTTTATCCAAAAAGGAAAACTTAACTGCATTCAACATCCTAGCTGAGTTGCATAATACAATACCTCTCTCTAATGTGTTTCTAAGAGATAAGTCTTGCTTGCTGTGCAACTTTAGGCAGCAATGAAGATTTTTGTTGGTTTTATAAAGCTGGCTTTTAAAAACATAGCTGGCCAGAAAACAAGAATGTTATTTCAGTTAAAAAAATCAAGGTTTTCACATTAATTTTTAATCTGGTGGAGAAGTAAACCCAAGCCATGTACTTTTTTTTTCCTCTTAATGAGAGATATCAGAATAATTGATTGCATTGCAATTCTAGTACATAGGTAGAATTAAGGAGAAAATTCTTGTCTTGAATTGAGCCACTGGCTTTTTCAGTATAGATCACATAGACCTTTTACTGCATTTGAATACAGATTTCATTCTTGACATTTGTAAAGCCTGCCAATGAAAATTACTTGGAAATAATAAACATGTTCTTGTGAAGTTTCAAGTTTGACAAATCACTATTCATAGGGAAAAAAAATCAATTTTTCAATCACTATTCCCTATTTTGCACGATTATACACAAAGAAAAATGCATAATGAGACTATTTTTGAAATAAGTTACATTGAGGTCAGAATTTAGAGATTCAGGGTGAAGGTTCAGCTTCTTTTCATATTATACTAATTTACAACACACTGGGACAAAATGTTACCATAGCAAATTTCACCAGCACTTTTAAGTGCATGGAGTGCACGGAAACAAGACAACCCTTATGATTATCATCTCCTCAGAAATGAATTTAACCTTTCAAAAGCTAAAACACAAGCTCACACATTCAGCTGCTCTAATTTCCTTTAGCCCCTTCTCAGTTTTCAGGGCTGGTTGCACCATGCTTGTGGATATGTTTACACAGAAATTGCCTCAGCACAATCTTCCACACCAGAGTTTTTGGTGCAGAAAATGAACAAATATGGGCTAAGGCAGAAGTGGAGCACACAGGACCCAGATTGCCTGAACTCTTGGGGTCCATGACATTGTCAGGAAGGCTCAGAGGAGTGTCAGCCTGAAAGCTGGCTCCCAAGAGCTGAGAAGGCACGAGGGTTGCAGCAGGTTGGCAGACACAGGTTCATTCTTCCCTGGTGATGTAGCCCAGCAGAAAGGACTCCAGTCCTTGTGTTTGAGAGTGGCATTGCCACACGAGTGCAGGAACTCAGACAGCTTTACTCCTAATGATCCCAGTGTGAATGCAAAGAAATGTGAAATGGGCTTATTTGGTAGCACTCCAACTTGAAGGCAGAAATACCAGCATTTGCCAAGTGAGAAGGATGAAGTCAGCAGAGAGAGTATTTTGTTTCTAACTTTAGAAGATATACTGCAAACAATGGAAGGAGAGAAGGGGGCTGGCTTTTATTTTAAAAAGAAAACTCTTTAGCATACAGCATACTCTGTTGTAGCACTTAACATAGGCCAGCTTTATTTTATTTATTTTTACACGTTTGCTCAATTTCAGATGGGGTGAGTGAGCCCTTAAAAATATACCCTCTAGCTTCATGATATACATCAGAGCTGTAAATCTCCTAGGAGAGTTAAACAAAGAGAACCTAAAAAAGATGTTCCTTATTTTGCTGCAGTTCTTCCCATGATTAATGGAAGTCTCTGATGATGACTGCAACTCAGTATATTTCTTGGCAGTGTCACTGTATTTTCCTTTCTTCTCAGCTGGGTCAAGTCATAGTGACTATAAAAAGTAGAAGCACAAGATTTTTCTTGACAGATCATAATATAAAAGAGGGCCTGCTGCTGTACAGGGTGTTAGTTTGTACATAACTGTGGGTGTTTGTGAGGGCATGGTAGAGATTAGAACATGATAACTAGCAAAGAGAACAAGGATTCAGATGAACTTTCACAAAAAAAACCTTGCCCCATTTCTGTGCCGGCACCATGAATGGCTGGTTGTACTGGTATGTTTGCTAAAGAGGGCTTTATTTTGTTTTTCAGGTTTACAATCACCCAGTTTCTGTTTGGGCTGCAGCATCTGGGGTGCCTTCTGTAGGTCCAAAGTCAAGTGTTCTGAGTGCAGCTCAGGAGGCAACGCTGCTGTAGTGTTTCAACCTCTACAAGTTTTGCCAATTTTCTACTGCACTGAGCTGTCAGAGCCTGGCTTCAGTCTAGGTGTCACAAAATGCCCAGGGGACACCCCCTGGTCAGCTCACTTGAGAAGTAATGAATATTTTAGCTCAGAAGCTACAGAGGAGAGGCCACATGTGAAAAACCATATACATAATTTTAGCAAGGAATATTTGACATCAATTTTTCTAGCTTTCCTGGAGCCTTGCTATCTTATACCAGTAACAACCTTGAGGGAATTCTGCAGAATTTTTTTTATAATACGCTGTACTTTAGTGCTTTTTGATGCTTTTTCTTTGCTGCAGGAAATATTTTACTCACAGTGACCACCCGGGATTAGAGTAGGATTAGAGTGTGGACTAAGACATGTCTTCAGGCCTCATATAACTTGAGAAAAATAGAATTAAATCTTTAAGAAAATAACAACCTACAGATTTCTCCTCAGTTTTGAAAATTTATTTAAGAAAAATGATTGTGACTAGTAGGTAGCTCAGGGTACTACAATGATAGAGAGGCTCTTTTAGCTTGATGAGTAAGGGCCATCAGCATATCCTTTCAGTACAGCCCACATATCTGGGAATTTTCAGGATGTTCTAAATCACTCAAATCTGATGCCTCACATTAAAAAGCGGTGGTGGTAGTATAGACATTTTTCTTTGCCTTAGCCTCTTTGAGCCTGGGTAATCCAATTATCATTGTCTTTACATCAAGATTTATTTTAAAAATATCTGATAACTCAGTATTTAAACTCAAATTGCTAAAGTAAGTGAACATGCCTTGTAACAGAGACCACAAAGTACAAGGTGTTGGAGCAAGAAGTCAGCAGTCAGCCATGGTCAGCTTCTTGTGATCAAAATCTATGTTCATGCTTGAGAGCTGCATTAAACAAGTAGCATTTTTGATTTCACTGCCAGTGAAAATTTTGTTAAAGTACAAATTTGTCTGTACCTATATATATGCACATATAATGTCTTATGTAGCCCAATTATATGGCCTGTTTTTTGGTTGAACTGCCTTAATGCGTGTTTACCTTGCTAAATAAAAAAGAATGAGCTGGAGAGCAAGATGTCATCTCATGGAGAATATCAGTGATGCCCTGTATCTTCTGAATAACGAATGCTAAATTCAGATTATGAAAGCACCAGCTTTTATAATCAAACAAAAGACTATACTACCCTTTTAGGTTTTATGCCAACAGATTTCTCTAATTATTTTCTTGTGAGAAACCAATGGCTTGAAAAATTCTCCTTTTTTCTTTTTTTAAGCAGAACATGATAAACAAATGTCTGTTTTTAAATTTAGACAGCCTTGGGGTAGATGTGAGAATACACTGTGAATTAAGCATCCCTTGACAGATGGAAGTTTGCAAAGTGAGAAAAACCAGACTGACCTTTAGTGTGGTGCTGACAAGTGAAGGATTACACCATCTTTGGTATTAGGAGCCACATGTTACGTGTACCTCATCAGAGGGGCACATGTACACAGGAAACCCACTGTTCCCTGCCATATATTAATAGTAATACTTGCCACAGTCAAAATATTTTGTACATTTAACGCTTTGAAGGATTAAGGAGCCAATCCCATTAATACTGAGCACAGGAAATTACTAGCTCTCAGGACACCACCAGGTATCACAGGCGCCATTTTTAAAAAAAACCCTCTGGTTGTGTGGTTTGGTCTGGCTTGTGGCTCCAGTTATACACCTGTGTGTGAGGCCAAAGCAGGGTCAGGGGCTCCATAGGGTGGGGACTGCTCGTGGCAGGGTCTCCCTGGAGCAGCAGGGCAGGACCTGGCAGGTTGTCCCATCCCACGCTCCATCCAGGAGCAGGGCAGCCAGGGGACTGTGGTGGTAGCTGGAGAGTGGCAGTGCTTCTGCAGATCTGCTGGGATAGGGGCTGATGACCCCAAGGAGGAAGAAATGGGGTCCTGGGATGTGGGAAGGGTGGAAGCAGGAGCTGATGAGGGGACCAGATCACAGACAATCATGGGTAGTATAAGTTAAGAAAATACAAGTATCCTTCTAGAACAAGGAAGACAATAATTTATTTATATTAGTACTTATTAATTCATTATAGTCCTGTCTTTGGAAAGTGTATGAAACTGTATGGTTTAATAGTACTGGGAACATAGGAACTGTGGATCCCTCTGAATGAAAATGTGCACACACTCTTGAGACCATGCATCTGAAAAACCACGTGTGGCACAGCCCATGCCTCCCTTCAGCCTGGCGGCTCAGATCCACAGGGAAGCACAGCTCCAAACTCTGAGAAACTCATCTTCTCTATGGAGAGGTTAATGGTTCTAAAGGGATCAAAGGCTCCTACTGCAGCCCCAGTAGCTTCCTTTCGGAGGCACACAAAGGTATAAAGACTGGCATAAGCAAATCTGACTTTGCTTAAATTTCAACTTTGATTCTTAGACCTGAAAGGACTCTTGGATATGTCAAGTTTCGCAACAAAAAATCCCCAAATTAATACAACATTAGAGAAAAATCCTCTGAAAAGTCAGCAGCAGCACCTCCAAAGACATTAAAGAAAGGAAAAGCAATACTTTGAAGCTATTCATTATCACTTTAGCAATAATTTTTACCATTAAAAACTTTTCCCCTTCAAATCTTTCCTTCTTTAACTCTACTAATTATGCTAAATATTCTTTCACATTTCCAATCTCATTTTACATGCAAAGACTGTTTATGTATCTTTTCATCTAAGTAGACTTGAACATTACAGCCCTAGAAGGCTGACAAGTTAGATTAGGAGAGAAGCTTTACTGCCACAGCTACAATAAATTCCATTCTTGTTTTAGAAATGTCCCTCTGATCCAGGCATTTTTTCATTGATAGCTCTGGACATGGTGTTAAAGAACATCTAATGGCCTTGTGAATTTTGGGGGGAGACACACATTCCGTTCTTCAAGGAGAAATTGGAAACAGAAGTGCCAAGGGAAGATGCCCCAATTTGTTTCATTCAGTTGATATAAATACAATAAGGATTCTCCATCCCAGACTGCTTCCTCATAAGAAAGGTGTTTTGCTCTTGCAATGCACTTTTCCCATCCTGAACCACTCTAGACATGCTCAGTTTTTTCACACAGAGCCTTTTTTGTGGGGTTCTGCAGTGCTTCAACACTCCTGTAGCATGAAATAATTCATCCTGAAAAATGAGCAGTGTTACTGCAGACAGTGGTCTTTGCTCTGACACAAAGTGCTTTGCAATGACTGTGCCACAGCTAAAACTGGTCTTATAGCCATCAGAAGCTGCTGAGATATATGAATGAGCAGTGTCGATGTTCTTTAGAAAACCCAGGGACATTCAAAAATACTTGGAAAAAGTAATGTTCAGTGTTTGCTCTGGAACCATCCCATTAAATACAGGAAAATCCATTTGGTCATCTCAGGCAAGGGTCAATTTAAAACATTTAAACATATCATTTGGGTCCAGTTCCAGTTAAAGAGCCCCATGGATCAGTTCAGTTGTATAAATATAACTGCCATTTGGGGAAATCCCAGAAACTCCTTCAGAGCTGGCAGATTTGATATGGGTCATACAGGGTCCTACATATTCAGCAACTGGAGCTGGAAGCCAGTGGGAAATGTCAGGGCATGTGAAATTGTACCAGACACCTATGTGTAAGGAACTGAATCTTTCCTGGAATCCCAAGTGTCTCCATTGATGATATCAAGTGGATGTCCATAGAGATGTTTACACTGAGGTGTCTCAGACTACGAGCTGGATTTTGCCCACCTCCTTTCTTCTGCTGCCAGCCTTCTCTCTGAAGTCAGTTTACTGTATTGTGGTTGTAAGGACTAAGATAAAACCCTATGCTAGTGCACAAAATTTGAGTTTCCTTGGTGACTGGACTGAAATATAAGGGCTCTGCTTGCCTGTGCCTCAGCTCAGCATGATTTTGGTGAATGAATGCTGCCATGGGGCTCTCAAGCAGAGCTCCCTACTCTTTGGCTTTGTTTGAGGACTCATGTGTTGCTCTGGTTTCCTCCTGCTAGTTTGAATTTTCCAGGCCTGCATGTCAGATGAGCACAGCCAGCAGTGTTCTTTCCCTCCCTGTGACATTGTCCCTGTGCCAGGACCAAGTGAGGTAGGAGCATGGGGTGGCAGCACAAGAACCAAGGAAGCATCTGTGCTGCCTTTGTGTGCACTAAGGGCTCCCACACTGTGAGGAACTCTCAGCTGGACTCATCTGGCTGAAGTCCAGTGCCTTTGAATGGTTCCAGTAACTCACAGGAGTTGGAACACGCTGGGGAATCTGGCCAAAGCTGCTTGGGGTTTGTGGTTGAATGGGCTAAATTGGGCTAGGGAGTGAGTGCTTGCTCTAACTGATTGCCTAATTCATTTTTAACATTTACCATCATTTTTAACAGAAATACAGCTTCAATTAACATTTTTTTTTCTTCTATTTAAACAGAAGTCCATACCATACAAGCCATAAAGGCTTTTTGGCAAGTTAGCCTACATAGGTTCCTTAGGCTAAGATGACACTGCAATCAGAAAAACATACATTGAACAATCTCTTCATGCCATAGAAAACATTTGAACTCCTCCAGAGAGTGAAGTTTTCTTCTGAACAAAGATGTTGAGGCTCTTGTGTGTGAAGACCACATTTTCTGTGTCTACCTCAAAGTTGCAGGATCATGTCATAGAATGGTCTGAGTAGGAATGCACCTTAAAGACTTTCTAGTTCCAACCCTCTTTCCACAGGCAGGGACATCTTTCACTAGACCAGGTTGCTCAGAGCTTAATCCAACCTGGCCTTGAACACTTCCAGGGTTGTGGATCTATGACTTCTTTGGGCAAGTTACAGTGCCTCACCACCCTCACAGTAAAGAATTTCCTTCTACCATCTATTATCAACCTGCCCTCTTTCAGTTTAATGCCATTCCTCCTTGTCCTATCACTACAGGCCCTTGCAAAAAGTCTCTTCTTCTCCATCTGCCATTTTGTCCCAGAAGGGTCTCAATTGCTCTGATTGCTCCTTTTCTGCAGGAAAGAATACACCTGTTCCGTCTTTAAGGAGCACTGCAAAGAAAGAGTTTTGGTGTCTTTATATCTTTTGATCCTGGAATTATTGAGCCAGTTTTCATTCTTGTCTCCTGATGTCTGCCTCCAGTTTCCTCCAAATGCACTGCTTGTGAAAAGTAGAGCCATGATCATTAAGAGGTCAGGAGGTAAGTGACCTCTTAATGACCTTGAAGTGAGTTAACTTCACTAAAACTGTTTATCACCAGGTCGAATGGAGATCTCAACAGAAAGTGTGGGACAGATTTCTTTCCTCAGTTCCAAATAGTCTGGAGACTGGTTTCCTGCCTTAGCTCTGGATTACAATTTAGGTAGGCAGGGTTGCCAAATTAATCTCCAGCATTTTCTGCCCAGAAATAATGCTCATGTGGTTCCCAGACCATGCATGGATACACAGAAAATCTGATGTAATTGGGTTTACTACACACACTCCCCCAAGAAATGCATGCATCTGAATGTCTTGCATGTGGTCTGGGATTGAATTCTACCAGCACAGGTGTAATTAGCAGGAGGATTAAAGCAAGTCTCAGAAGTTTGAAATACCTTTCAGACAAATTTTTTGAGCAGATAAAAAGTTAATTGCCTCTAGGGAAATGCAGGTATAGAGTAAACCCTGCACACATACGAGCTCCAAGAACAAAAACATACCAGCTCTGATAAGTACAGGCAGTGAATGGGAGCTTACAGGGGTGAGTGAGTGTAGCCAGTCTGAGGGAAGAACAGGGCCTGAGTCTGCCATTCAGACAAATGTGGGAACAGCTTTATTTCCTGAGACATGCAGATGCCTCCCATTCAAAAACCTACATATTTTTTCATTGGAGAATAATTGTGTCCTCAGATGGGGTGGCTGCCTCCTGTACTTGTGACTACTCTAAGAATCAACCTGTCCTTAAAATCAGCTGTTTTGGGCCCCTTTCTAATAGACACAGAGTTCATTTTTTGTGTCTGTGGGTATTGCTTTGGGTCCACAAAACAGAAAACAATATTGATCATTTTGAAAGGCAGGGAAGTTCTGTGCAGAATTAATGTACAAAAGATGCACATACATGATTGTATAATTACATCCTGCCTTGCATTCTGATCCCTAGCATTCAGTATTCTTTTCAGGAAATTAATAACTTTACAAAGCAGCTGCTCCATCCACCAGCTTTAAAAAACAATATTGCTGTTGTAAACCATGGATTACTCTTTCTGATACAGGTAATCCTCTTAAAATTGACCATTCTGTAGTTTAAAGAATTTATCTTTCTTTCAATGTGTTTTGAGCTAAGAACCAAATGGTTAAACATCAATAAGACATTTAATTTTGGACAAAGTATTAAGAAATTTTGAAAAAATGAAGATACCTGCAAGTAGTTTTCCTTAGCCATAACAATATAATTTGGATGTTTGAGAGTTAAAGGAATATCCCAGCATATTCTGTCCTTCACGTTAACTCTGTAAGGAATCACACATTAACAACTGCATAAAAATCTACCCATTTGTATTTTAAAGTCTTGTCACCAATGGGAATATTAGTTTTCCCATGCTACAGTGTTTTATGGAGGCAAATTATCCATTTAGTAAAGCTAAGTGGGAATCGTTCAGTAAAATGTTTTGCGTTGGAAAGTGCTGGTTTGTCAAAACAGAATCCTTCCATGGGGACTGTGAGAGGAACCAAGGTTAAAAATTCTGCTGAAATCATCCTCAACTCTGAGAATCATCTGTCCTGTGATTACAGCACTGACCTGAATAACCTGAGCTCGATATGGCTCCACTCACAAGGGCATTGAGAGCAGGACCTAGAGCTGGTTGTCACATGTATCAATAAAGAGTCCTCACTGCTGGGCTATCCAGAACAGTGCTCATGTTCCTTCTCCTTTCTGTGTAACAGTTCCATGGAAAACATAATCTTTAGAAGATGATCGTTTACATTTATCTCACAGTGAAAAGATGGTATTTATTTTCTTATTTTCTGCTACAAAATACCTTCATCTAGTTCTAACAGCACTCACTGGTTGTTGAGTAAAAATTGGTCTTTGAGATTGCTCTTGGCTCTAAACTTTTTGAAGGGTGAACTAATGTATGGGCAGGAAAGTACACTATCAGGTTTCCTGGGATCTGGTTTCAGAAAATTTCTCAGGTCTCCCATATGCTTTCATAATTAAACTACTAAGGGAAATTCTATGCTAGCACAACTGATGGGAGTCTATGGTTTATTGCTCTTTTCACATGTCGTATTCCTGGTGGGAAATGGCAGGCAGTAGGATGGTATCTGGGCTCCAAAGTACATTGATAAACTCAAACATGATGCTTATTTCTGCCACGTTTTTGTTTACATAAGACTCATACCTGTTCTTATTTAAGTAAATGCTTTACACATTTCAAGAATCTTGAAACAAAAGCCAACAACCAAGCCCGTGCAAGTATTTGGAAAGGTTAGTCAATTTTCCACTGTTATCAAATCTCTTTTCTTGAAAAGCTGTGTAAACAAGTGTTATTTTGGAAACTCTTAGCAAATGTCTAACATTTGCATTTGTTCAAGTTTATTTTTATTCAAAAGCCTCTCTTAGGTTATTGCTGTGTCTGATTCTTTTACATGTTCAAACTTGCTTGTCAGGAGCACTTCAGTTTGAAAATTTACTGCTTTGTGGCCTTTTAGACCCCTTAAATCCTTTACCTAAGTGCTCCTGAAGACCATGACAAATAAAACACAACCTTGACTTTTGAAGGAAGAATGAAGAAAAAAATCTTGGTGGCTTTTCTGAACTGTCTTTAAAATGATCACTCTAGCAAGAGCCCTGCATAACTCTCTGACTGCTGAAGGTTTGGTGTGACAGTCAATGATTTATGGTGAAAATGGTGATAGGACAATTTTTGCAAACAGTTCAGCAATGGTCTCACTTTATTCCCAGGAAATGTTATTATTGGCTGAACTGCTAAGTGTGTTCAATACCAGGACTGATTTCTGGCCCCCCATCCAAGTGGTGAAGGGTGGTTTGTGTCTATGCTGCTCAGAGTCAGCTCAGATTGTCTGCACCAGTGCTATGTAGTGTGATTGGGCCTGGACCTCTGCTGGGCCCCATGAAATCCCCCAGTGACCTCAAATCATAACAATCTTTTTTTTGTGTATGGTTCTTAGTTCAGTTCACAGTGTCAGGAATAGTGAGGACTGTGTTACAGCCTGACAGAATTGTGTTTTCTTAGCATGAAACGGAAAGAGTGAACTGTG
The DNA here is from genome assembly GCA_013399945.1 of Ploceus nigricollis. Lineage (NCBI taxonomy): Eukaryota > Metazoa > Chordata > Aves > Passeriformes > Ploceidae > Ploceus > Ploceus nigricollis. The sequence goes on along the minus strand of VXBC01001348.1, from coordinate 482,195 downwards.
TGAACTGAACTATGGGGTGAGGGCGTGTTTGAGGATGTAAAACCTGGTACAATGTGTTATAGGACTATGTGAGATAAGCAGAGCCAAACCTAATGGGACTTCCTCATCATGACCTTTGGAAGTGGATTCCAAAGCTAACTACCCCAAAAACTGTGTGAGATATTTTTTCCCCAGGATGACTGATTCACTTTCAGAGGAAAACTTGTGAGCAAATTAACAACACAATATGGATCTCCAGGAGACAAGGATCAATGGGTTAGCTGGGGACCTAAACTAAGTGATAATTTAGACAGGTCAGCAACCTCCATGAGAGTTAGGATGGGTCAACGCTAAGTAAAACAGAAAATCCTGCTTCATATTTTTATCAAGTTTGATATTTGGAGTTTAATAAGACGACAGTTTTCAGCCAGGTCACTGAGAACTTTGGTGAGGTGAGGACCATTGGGGCAGGACTCCAGGAAAACAGCCATGTGAAAATGAATTAATGACATTTAAGTTTGTTCAGAAAAATTCACATTTTTGTACAGCTGATTTCAGAAACATGCTGTAGATAATCTAGTTAAAAATGCAGAGACATTTAAACACTCCTGATGGATGCACAGGACATTTCCTGAAGATTAATGACCATTTGGATGAAGCTGTGGCTTGAAATTCAGCTGAGAGCCATTAGCCTCAGCTAGCCATCAATCCTCCAGAAAGGTTTGGTGCCAGAGTCATTATTACAATTAGGAGTTTAAAATGTAAAGGTGTAGTGCATGTTCTGTGCATGATGAAGATGCCATTTTGACAGGACTCTTCTGAAGAATTCTGATTTTGGCTAGATGAATGGCTTGGAATCTCTCAGGGGTATTCTAATAATTTAAAAGAATTTAAAACCTCAATTATGCAGCACCCTGGAAGATCAGCTGTGAACATCAGACCCAGTCATATGCAAACATGTCAAGCAAATAACACCTCATAAAGAGAATGGCCACTTTGTCTCATCAGTTGAGCAGTGCTGGATATTAGAGCTTTGTTAGGCAGTCATTAGCTTCAGAATAATTAACAGCCCAGGATCCAGCTGTTAATAATTGACTGAAGGAAAACTGTGTGGAGAAAATCAGATTTGGAGTTTTTGCTGCTAATGATTAAGGGGTCATTACTACACACAACAAAGCCAATGACAGAGGCAGTGTCAGAGTCAATGGAAACAAGAATGAGCACTTGGTCCTTTGCACTAATGTGGTGCATGATCTAGAAGAGTCATGTGCTTTCATAGGTCAACAAAAACTTTTCTCTACTGCCTTTTGGACTGTATTAACCCACTGATAAATCTCTATCTAGCTTTTTTTAGTTGTGACTGTCAGTTCTTACTTCACAGATTTCATAAATAAGGCAAAATGGACCTATCCATCTTCACTTCTTGTATGCAGGAAGCTATTTGGCTTTCTGCTGATACCAAGGTAAAGGACGAGTCTTCAGCTAAAGTGTGCTTTACAGTTTTGTGCTCTGAGGCCATCAAGAGATGGAAAATCTTCCACCTTCCCTGGTGTTTCTTTTCATTCATGTATTACCTCATTGTAAACACGTATCCCTCCTGTTTCTGAATTAGACTGATCTAGCCCCATCAACACGCCTTTGTTGAAGTTAATAAACTAGCTTTTCCTGGTAATTATCGTTTGACATTTCATTCCCAATCTTGCACTGTAATCAAGTTAACTTCTTATCTTACTGATAGCCAGCAAGCCCCAACTCCTTTCATCTCTGCATTGAGTCACCTGAGCTACATAATAAAACAGAAGCACTTTATGCTGTAGAGATGTAACAGCCACGTTGGCCATGTGGAAGTTTATCCTCTGTTGGTTTTCCATCAGGACAATGTTACTGGACTCATTTCTTTCCAGGACAGCAAAGGCAAATCTGCCATTCCTTGCTTTTCAATGCATAGCTTCATGTTTGAGCATATCGAATATTTTGTTTAAATATTTGGTTTAATTGGTCCGGTTTCTTAATTGGTCCAAAACATTCTGCCATTAATCATTGCTCTGGCAATCTCTGTGTCATCTGCTAATTTTATTCATAGTAGTGTTGTTCAGTTCAGCAACATTTCATCAAAAAATCTGGTTCATGAATATAAATTATTTAAATCTAAACATCCTGCGTTCAATGAACTTTTCCCAACAGGTTTTTCCTGAGACTGAGGACCCTGAAAAAGGCTGGATTTTATAGACTTAAATCACTATCCCAGAAAATTGACTAATAAACACTGTTTTTAAAAGCTGGGTTACTTTGGAGGCTTGAGATAACTTTGGGACTGATTTAAGGTCCATTAAAGTCAGTGAGAATCTGTGTATGGACTTAATTTGCCATTGGAAAGGTCTTTTTTTGTGTGGGGTTCAGGTTTATTTTTTTTTTTCTTTATAGACATGTAGTTTCCTCCTTGCTGAAAAGTTCCTTATTAAAAAAATAATAATAGACCATCAGCAAAATCCCACAGCTACATTTAAAAATTATCTGCTTAATTGTGTAGCATTATATAAGCCTATAAACCTCCTTAGCTTATTCCTAAAAAAAGGGCTTGCTTCATTCTTTTTGTAACTTTCCCTTTGCGCCCAAGCACACAAGTAGTGGTGAAGGAATGTGAAAGAAGGGATAGAAAATGGGGTTTAAATGAAAGCAAGGAAGTAAATAAAGGCATCCAGCACTATGCAATTGCTCTTCTTGGAAAGCACCAAATTCACTATGAAGGGTGGAGAAGGAAAAAGGATTGAACATGTGAGACTGGTTTTATCAGTGCAGATTGCTACAAATACAATATTAAAGGGGAGCAGTGTAATATTCTTAATCCAGATGACATAATTTCTGACAAATCAGGTTGTCATAAGAGAGGTGCAGAACAGGAAATCCTATTTTAATATTATTAGGATTGCACTTTGGTTTCTTGGAAGTTTAAATGTGACCTCTAGGACAGCTCATTTTCCTAAGTTTCCTACAATCTCATAATATTTTGTTTTTAATATTTCATCATTTGACTGTTCACTCATACTTCCTTATTGCCAGTGAGGATGTGTTCAGCAATGGGTACAGCACCATAGGATTTTTACAGCAATGTGTGATTCCTATAGCAGAAGTATCCATATGTGTGATGAGCACCAGGAGAATTCTATGCTCAGAAGAAATGTTAGAGTAATTTTCTCCAAATGAGAAACTGCCAGGGAAATGTGTCAAAATGAACACAAGAAAATTATCTGCCATAAGCAGCCATCATTCCCAAGGGAGGGTTGTGCAGAGGATGGGGGTGTTCGTGTCCTACTGTTCTAAAAGCTCACGCTACTCATGAGCAATCAACCTGCAAATCACAGTGGTTGCCACTTTTTATTAGCCCTGTTCAGATAAGAGCTTATCCTCTCTAAAATGGTGAGCACTACCAACTGGTTTGGAGTCCATAAGTTTTCCTGTACAATGGTGAGTGTAAATCTAGACAGCTATGGTAGCTCTGCATTCTCACTGCAGTCATTTTCCAGTTTGACAGGCTACAAGGGAGCATATAAAGCAGCAAAGGAAATGCAAGACATCTGTAACAAAACCAGTGAACATGCTATTGATTTGTTTCCCTTGCTGGTGTGGTCCTGGCATTGGTCTCTTTCTCCAGAGAAATGAGTTAAAGAAACAAGTCCAGTAGAGAACATGGAATTTTACTTCCATTCATCTTCCTTATTTTGCAAGCACCACATTCTGCAAATCCCATGCCAGTAAAGCTCTTGGATCAGTCCTCAAATTCTTCTGGATCCTTGAGGGAGGAGATGTCAGAGCTGGCCAAGAATCTAAGTGGAAACTGATGACAGAAGCTGACATTAATCAGCTCCACAGTATGTTCTGCCCAGCAGGTTTCTTCCAATAAATCAAAGGGCTTCAGATCCAAAGGGCATTTAACCATTAGAGAGCAAGTGTTCACTGTGGTCTGTAGCAACTAAAGATGATGAATTTAATATTGATTTTCAGATATAACCCCATCCACATAATGTTTGTGTGATTTTACATATAAATACACTGGAAAAAATTCTCAGCTGGGGCAAGTCAGCAAAACTCCACTGATTTTACTACTCTATGTGAACTGAAGTTTTATTCCCCAGTATATGAATAGAATGAAATGGTGCTATGTTTTCTCTTTTTTTTTTTTTTTTGAGCTGACAGTGATGAGAAACAAAAACACCATCATATTTGCAAAATTTCTGCCATTCTTGTGCTAAGCTCTTTCCCCGTGGTGAGCACAGAGCAGTCATTAAAAGAAAGAAAGTAAACAGAGTGCTACATGTAGGTCAAGATTGCTCGCCAGTGGGAGTATGAATCCACAGTTACTCACAGAGGTGAGTCTGTGGCCTCAGCTGGATTGCTTCAGTGAGCAGCACTCACCACTGGCAAGAGGGTTTTAGCATCCTGAAAAGCCTTTTATTCCTTGATTTTCAAATTCTGTGTGTTGGGTGGGATGGGGGGTGTTGTTTTTCTTCTGTCTTTTGGGGTTTTTTTCAATAACAAGCTCCAATAAATACATTAACAACAAAAGGAGGGCTGAGGAGAATCTCCATCCTTTTTTGGATACAGAGGGAACATAGTGACAAAGGCACTTAAGGCCTTCTTTATACTCACAGAAGCTGCCTGGATCCTAGAAATGGAGCCAGAAATGGTGAGAGGTTTGCTGACCTGGAGAAAGAGTCTTATATTGCATCAGGAGAAAACATTTCTGTCTATGAGTGTGGAAGGTACTTACAGGGTGGCTAGAGATCTAGTCTAAATACACATCTCATTCCTGACCTTGCAGTGAAATTCAGGGACACACTAGAATCTTTGATAAACACTGCAGTGGTTTAGAAGATTTGTGCCCATTGATTCTATCCAGCCACAGGCCTTAAGAATACCTAATACACACTTAAACACAAGACCTGGGCATATGTTATTTGAAAACTTTTCCCCACAAAAATGTAATTCTTCAAAACCTCTCAGACCATTCAAATTTGGGACTACCACTACCAGAACTAAAAGCAGGGATCAAATATTCCTCACCGGATTAAATAACATGTTTCTCTTCAAGTGCTGTGCCTGCAGCATTAATGGGGCTTTAATGTGTATACCCTGTAGACAAGGCACAGATGCAAATACAAAATGTGGTGACTAGCAAATTGAAGAATTAAATTTAACTAGATCATAATGGTATCATTTTACACCCACTTACAAGGATGGATTTAGACAGAAAAATGTGCAGCTCTCCATGCTGCTGCCTGCCTCTGTATTCTCATAGAATGTTCCTGCCACCTCATGAAGAAGTTAGGCAGACAGGTATATTTAAAACACAAACTACAGTGTGTAAACAGGCAGACTTCTTTAAAATTGGATATTTTTTTTTTCACTGCAGTACATAGTGCAAATACTGATTAAATTTCCCTTTTATGTGGGAAAGATTCTGAATGGCAGTTATTAACTCTGGTAATACCTTAATATCAGGTTTTCTTGTGAAGGCAATGTTTCAGCGGATGGGTTTCACAGCAAGACATGAAGAGCCACAGCACTCTTGGGGAAAAACTGGCTTCTGGGTGCACTGTGCACTGGGTAAAAAATAGGCTGGACAGACCAACCAAGAGAGTGGTGGTGAATGAAGTTACATCCAGCTGGCAGCCAGACAGTAGTGCATTCCCCATGCTCAGAGCTGGGGCCAGTCCTGTTCAATTTCTTCATCAGGGATCTGGATCAGGGGAATCAATCACCCTCAGTCAGTTTGCAGATGACACCAAATTGACTGGGAATGTTGACCTGCTGGAGGGCAGGAAGGCTCTGCAGAGGGATCTGGACAGGCTGGACTGATGCTGAAGCCAATTGTATGAAGTTCAACAAGGCCAAGTCCTGCCCTTGGGTCACAACGGCCCCTGCAGTGCTACAGGCTGGGGAGGAGTAGCTGGGAAGTGGCCAAGAGCAAAAGGATCCTGAGGTGTTGGTCAACAGCAGCTGAGCATGAGCCAGTGTGCCCAGGTGGTCAAGAAGGCCAATGGGACCCTGGCTTGTATCAGCAATAGAGTGGCCAGCAGGACCAGGGCAGTGATTCTCTCTCTATACTTGGCACTGGTAAGACCACAGCTTAAGTCCAGTTCAGGGCCCCTCACAAGAAGAAAGACATTGATCGAAGTCTTGAAGCATGTCCAGAGAAGGGCGACAAAGCTGGTGAAGAGTCCAGAGCACAAGCTCTATGAGGAGT
>VXBC01001348.1:318163-471447 GCA_013399945.1 Ploceus nigricollis | reverse complement strand
GTTCGGTTTTTTTTCTTTTTTTTTTAAACCTTTTCAAATTCAGGAAAAAAAAAAAAAAAAGTGGAACGTTATAGTTTGTGAACAAAGTTTTTGATGAGGAGATGGTTGGTCAAAAGTGGAGCCAGTTCCAACATTACAGTGTGTACAAAGATCCCCAAGCCCATATTAATTTCAGAATTGAATGTTCAACTGATGTATGAATACGCCCATCTGGAAATTGAAGATTTTTCTTCTTGTTGCTTGTTTGTTATTTTGCCCTTGCTCCACTTCATCTACTAGTAAATGGGAGAGTGCCAGAGGTGCAGGGAGTTGCAGGGGAATGACCAAGGAGACTGCTGGCATACAGCCCTGCAGCACTGCCATTAGAGGTAACAGATTCAATCCAGATTTAGGCAGCTTCCCAGTGCACCCAAGTTTAAATCATTGCCATCTTAAGTGCTACATCTAATCAATGGACCTTGATGGGTGTCTCCTGGAAGCAGTTCATTCATGCTATCCTTTGAACCTGGGGATTAAGAGTTTATTTTACTGACAGTCTATGGAGCCAGAGTGACCACACACATTCCTCAGGTGGCTGGGGCTAACCGAGGCATTGGTGCTTTTCAACCAGATTGCTAAACTATGACAGCAACCCTCTAATCTGTAGAGTAACAATATGGTGGCTTTCTGCAATAGTTTGAGCTCTCAGCTACATTTATTGCTTTCTTTGGGAGTGATTTATTACTATATACTATATGATTGTGTACCTGGAGTGGTCCAGAAAATTGTTTCGTTTCTTATGAAGCAGATGGAATGCATTACCTTGAACAAAAACTGGCACTAGTGTTTGTTTTGTTCAACCCTGGAGCCAATTTGCATGTTAAGCTGAAGCCTTCTGAAGGCAAAGGACACAGAACACAGGCCAGCCTTAAGTTCCTGTGCAGGTATCCTGTATCAGCTATCCTGCCCACTCATTTAATCAAATAATGCCCTTTCACCCATTCTCCTTTCTCATGCTCTTCTACTGTAAAAGACATATTTTTTTTTTTGCTCCCAAAATACTTACTTACTCACTTAGGAGAAAGCAAGGGTTTTTTGGAGAATGGGTATGGGAAGGTTAATTGCTTGCACTATCACAGGCACTTTGCATGATTTTGTTGAAGGCCTCTGTCTTAATCTCCCATCTGTTAAACTGAGAATATAGTGGTTCTCAGCTTCCCAACAATGTGAAACATTTGAGATTATGAAAAGCTCTGATACTGTGGGACTTGTAACTTGGACTTGGTGAACAAGGGAATATAGGAATTTAGAGAGTAGTTTAGATGAGATTTAGAAACCTGAATAAGAGGGTGTGATTGATATAAAAAATCCATGTACATGTGTAGGCCGATAGAGATCTTTCTTTCTGCCAGCAGTTACTCAGGAACATGTATTTCTACTACTGGCATACTCAGAGTTACTGTCTTGACTGAGATGAGTAACTAGACACTTAGCTCCTACTTGAAGCTATTTGGAATTCAAAGATTAGGGCAAGAACCCTTAACAGCCAAAAAAAATATTACAACACCAGATGCAAGGCACAGCACAGCAACACAAAAACTAAGATGCTGGATCCAGGTTTGGCATCCTACCTCAGGGTTAGCTGTTGGATTTTAGAAGCAGGAAAAGAAGATATAATGTTCTTCTCAGATCTCCTGGGCTCAAACATACATCTTAATCCCATGATTGCCCTAACTACCAATCTATAGCAGATTCTGAGGTGCTCTTTGCCTTTCTTTTGAGAAACTGTACCAGCACATATTAAATAACTCAAAGGATTCTTAGGGCAAATAGAAAACACATAGAGGAAAACTTGACTTTGTAACATAGAGATAGGTAATTGTTCCTCTGAAGGTTGGGTTATTGACTTGATATATTCCATTATAAATATTTTCAATTTAGCCCATATTCTTTGGAAGTGGAATCCATGGCTCTTCTATTACAGAAAAAAAAAGTCATAGTCAGGATCATTCCTGCAACATCTCTGGTTTCTGCAGAGCTTGGTATTTTCAACCATAACAAATGAACAGACTGGTCCTATATCTTCACCCTGCTTTTAATTTATTCCCATGTAAGGAGAAAACATGTGAAAACTTTCACACCAGGTCTCTCTCCTCCAAAGTGGCTTTTTTTGCTAAGAGGGCTCTGTTGGTTTCTATCAGCTGTACTTAACCATGTCCAAAGAACGAGGCAGTCCTAGACAGACTTTTACAGAGGTGTTATGACCAAAGGTATTAAGGGAAGAGGTAGTATTTTAGACAAATCCCTCTCTCCAGTGTTCCTTAGTCACTGCAATCTTGTGTAGTATATTTTGAGTCTGTATCTAAGTCCTTTTACTCAATCAGGCCTTATCTTAAACACTTTAATTATTTCACTTACCTGAAATAAAACTTGGCTACAAACCCTTTATTAGCTTTGAAATATTTATTTTACATGCACTGTATGAATGTCAGTTATTTGTGCCACTGTTCTGTGAGTTCATTAATCCTAGAGTCCTTCTCATAATATCATTTTCCCCATTAACAATATATATGTCAGACTTCAAATCTTATCTATTAATATTCCTGTTATATCAAGTGTGACAAGCAACTCCACTTAATTGTTCTTTTCTATTCAAAGTAGCAACTACTTTCAAAAGACAAGAAAAAAGAGCCTATCCATAACTGCAGGTTGGAAGTGGCTGGAGTTCAAGTGTCTGCTGCTGGTTTATATCACAGTGTCACACAATGGAAGGGGTTGCAAAGGAACTCTGGAAATCATCTAGTCCAACCCCTCTGTTCAAGCAGGTTTGCCTAGAGCAGGTTGCACAGAGCTGTGTCCAGGTGGGTTCTCAATATCTCCAGAGAAGGACACTCCATAATCTCTCTGGGCCAGAGCCTGTTCCAGTGTTTTGTCACCTCTGAAGTAAAAAAAAAAAAATCCTTAAATTCAGAGAGAACTTCCTGTGTTTCAGTTCTGCCCATTTACTTTATCCTGTTCCCTGGCACCACTGAAGAGGGTCAGGCGCCATCCTCTTGACACTGAGCCTTAAGATATTTGTATATATATCCTCAGAGATGGTGAAGATGTTACTATGGATCTGGCTATTATGACCTTAGGCCTAAGAGAAACCCTTCTACAATGGCAGCTGGATGGCCAAACCCATTTGGGTGGCATCAGACCATGCATGGGACAAATAAATCAAGCTCCTGGCTCTATTTTTCAGTGAGAGATGGCATGGGACTCTGCTTTTCTTATTCCTTTAGTGACAAGAGATAAAACACCACTCTATATTTCAGAATAAAAGAAGGTGCCTACAAATACTAGATCGCCTCAGAGCTCACAGGGCAATTGAAAATGTTGTTGCATTGGTAAAGAGCTGGTAGTGGTGGTTTGAGCACTGTCAGAACAGTCAGGAGAGGAAGGCTGAAAACAGAGAGAGGAAGATAACTGGGATCATTACCCTCTTCTCTGTCATAACAGTAAGAAAGGAAAAATTGGTATCTAAGTTGGTAAGCTGGATTTCATCTTAATCAATGTCTCTAAAGAATTTTACTACCTAAACTTCTTTCTGTGCCTCTTACTTCTGTTGATCTAATAAATTAGCTTCAGATTTAATAGGCACTGACTTCTACATAAAGATTGAAATAAATTTAGTAAGAAATTCTAAAACATCAGGATTTTTCTGAAATAGCTGTCTGTATGCTCAAAACTAGGGGTCACAGTGAAGGTATGATCAGTTAGTTTTAAACTGAGTGTTAACAGCAGCTTATATTGCTGTCCAGCCTAGCTCATCTTTGTTGGAAAGTACTTTTTACATTTCTTTTATTCTTCAAGTCATATTAGTACTGTCCTTCTTCCAGCAAATGTCAATGAATGTCTTCACTGTGTCTACAACTGTTTAAAAAATCTTTCCAATCAAATCAGAGCCATTCCCAGGCCTGTTTAATTTTCCCTGGCTTTCCTGGAGAGGTGGAGAGGTGAAAACACAGCAGGATGCTTGCATTCAGCAAGATCAGGTTGAAAAGCATATTTGAGAAACCAGGAAAACAGTAGGAGCAGGGAGGAGAAATATTTAATTCACAGAAAAAATATGGGAAAAGAAGAACCTTAATAATTACTTATATAATGGAACAGCCACAAAAATAAGACAGTGTGAACTTCTAGAGACTGATGTAGGAACAAGATAAAAAATGCATGTAATGGAGTAAAAAAGGAAGGGAAGAAATGGCACTGAGCATCTTAGTAAGTCATGGTCTTTATATATGAGGTACCTGGCACAGATGCAGCAAAAAGGTGTTTTATCTGGGAACTCAGGGGTGGTCATTAAGAGCAAATCATAGATGCTTGTGGAGAATTCTAACATAGCAAGGGTGTGTAAGCAAAGGACAGTTTAGATAATGCAGTATAATAACATTATATTGTTTATGACAGGAGATAAAATGGAGTTCAACAACTGAAGAAACTCTTAAAATGTTCCTTTTGAAACCTGTTGCTAGTGTAGACCTTCAAATGTCATAGTATCCTTGTACCTTCCTCGTGGCTTTGACATTCATTTCATATTATTATGCAGTTTCACAAAGGTGCTGGGCACTCTGGGGGGCAATAGAAGGAAGGTGAATATCAACATGATGTCAGTGGTACAGTCAAGAACAACAAAATGCCATTTAGCACACCAAATATCTAAACTGCATTCACAGCTTTGGGCGGACGTTTGCCAGCCTGAATTTGGTTCACATTCATGCCAGATTTATTTTACTATGGTTTGGATACAAAAATTAAGTGAAAGTAGGGCATTTCCAAGACTCAAACCTGAAACCTAAAGTGAAACTTGGAGCGTGTGAACCTTTGCAGCTTGAAACCAAAGAAAATGTTTGCATGAACCCTTGCTAAGCAAGCCCGCTGTGTTTCAGAGGAGCTCTAATAAAAACCACACTGCCATGAATCACTGAATATTCCGTACTTTGACTTGGTAAATTTATGTAAGTTCCATGACAGTCCTTTTAAAGAGTTCATTTTTCACTGAGCTCTGAGCCAAATCATGAAGTTGTTGATGAGTTTTGCTAAATCCTTACCCAGCCTAATCCTACTAAAGTTAGAGGGAGATTTGACTGAGTAGGGAGAAAACAAAAACTGAGTCAAGGTTTGGACTTGGATACAGTAGCTTGAATTTATACAGTTTATTTTTAAGAGCTTGAATAAATCTATCTCCACTAATGTGTATTAAACATAAACAAGTAACAGAAAACTCTGTTCAAAAACTAGTGAAAGACCAAATTCAGACTGTTTTCCCAGCCTGCTCTCAGTCATGTTTGTTCACATCAGGAGAAGGTCTTTAATGACACAGCTAATGGTACTTTTTCCTCACAAAGTTCCTTCACTCAGTTTCAGGACTGCTCCGGCCACAGACATGTCCTGTGTAGCTAATAAAGATATTTTCTGCTGCAGTGCCTCCATTCTTTGTGGCATTGGAAGCGCTGTAGTGAATGGAATGAGTTTTTACACAGAATGGACTTGTTCAACCATGAGTATTTTCTTCTACAACCAAATTTCCCCCTTTCTCTGCTCTCAGTTGCAGTGATGACAAGGAAAATAACTCACAGATGATCAGTAACTGCTCCTCTATTTTTTTAAAAAAATGAAACACTCTGAAATTCTGAGAATTGAGCTGTGGCACCCAAACTGCTTCACTGATGCTGCCTTTACACCATTATAGGATGTATGTCATCTCTTCCTCCAAAATCAGTTCAGACAAGACTAGGTCCAGGACAAAAAACTCCTTGTTCAATGAACCTATCTCACCAAATCACTGCTTTTCCCCTCTGTTTCTTGCCCAGAAAAACCCAGGTTTCTCCTATAGTAACCTCTTTACAGGCTAAAACTCAGCCTGCTGATTTTCTAGTCTGCAACCTCCCCTCTGCTTTCTCACACCTTCCCTTAATCTTTGATTTTTCCCTACCATCTGCCTGGCTCTTTTTAAATCCTTCATCATGTTTCAGTCTGTTTTCTGTGTCAATTCCAGCCACATTTCCCACCAACTCATCCCAGTTTCTCCAGTATCCTGTTTTCATAATCCCCTGCAACCATCTTATTCTGTTTTTTATCTTATGATTCACAATTCAATGTCTCTCTCTTCCTGATTGCCTTTGATGGATTCAACATGGCTTTGACAATTTTGGAGGTTGGTGCCCCATCTGGAAGCAGACACAAGGATGTGAGGTGACAGGGAAAGGTGAAATCCCATTTTGTGTTCCTTACTAGGCAAGGAAGCTAAGTGGGGAAGCACTTTTCAATTACATATTTCAATATATTTCTAAATGCTGGTCTATAGGGCTGCCTCCTTTCAGTAAAGTTGAAATGTTCAAGTGTGATGGGTAAGTACAGTGACCACGGAGCTGTTTTGGAGATCATGGGAGCTGTTGTTAATCTTTTCTTTCAAGAGCTCAAAATCTGGGAAAATCTGGGTTGATCAGATCTCAGCATGTTCTGCACAGGATCTCCGATGCACAGATGCACAGATGCACGTGAACTTCTACTGGTTCTGACCTCCCATATACAGAGCACAAAGAGGCTCCTTAAACAAAACAGGGAGCAGAAGTTATTAACATTAAAAGCCCCACACTTTTTGGGTTTTTCCTTCAACTCACTGAATGATTTGATTGGCAGTTGCCAAAATATCAGCCTGAGGCAGGCAAAGTCATGGAATATTTCAGTCTGAATGGTTAATGTTCTGGCATAGTTATAAGCAGCCAAAAACTGTATTTTATAATGACACATATCAAACAACATGAATAACATGGAGTGCTACCAGACAGATCTATAATTAGAATTGGGCAAGAATCAGTTTTCCCATAACCTCCAACATTTTTTTCAGTTGTACATTGGCACAAACCCAACAGCTTTTGAGGTTTTACTAAAAAAAGAGAGAACAAAACCACTCCTATTAACCTGGTGATCAGAGTATTCACCTACACCCTCCACTTGCTGGGGATGAGCTCTAACTTTATGTCTTATTTCCTTTATATTCTTCCCCTGGTATAGCTGCTTCACTTTGTATATTTATTATTCATTGATCCCGAGAAAGCCTCTAAAGCTCAATATACAAAAATAATCTGGTGTCTCATTCTTATGAAGCTTGATGCTTAAATGGTTTTATGGTTCCAGATCTTAATCTCTAGTTCAGCAGTCAGGAGACTCCCTTGGACTGTTAAAAGTCCAGTATGAGTCAGGCTGATCATGAACTAAATGAATTCCCAGGCTTCCCTTCTCACTCAGAAGTGGGGCTTTCTTTTTTTGTGGTTTTTAACGGAAATTTTATCCCTGACATGAGGAATCTTTTCTACACAATTTTGGCCAAATCTGAAAGTTCTGCTTCTGACAGATCAATGCTATTCCAAAAGAATTTGTGAAACAATTTCTAGAAACTATTGGAAAACAAAAAGCCGTGTTCTGAAACCTGTGAGATTATTGCCAGGGACATTACAGTGTAAAAACCATCATGTCTGCTTTGGCACAACACACGCGATACTGCCTCACTAGAGGTCATTCTGCAGCTTTTTGTTGTTGTATCTAAGTGAACTTTAAGAGGCTTAAGTTAATAAGTAACAGCAAAGTTATCCCTATGAAACCAAACCAGAGCCTGACAGTGTTCTCTGTTTAGTTTGGATGTTGCAGCTGGATGCCTGAACTCCAGGAGAAGAAGCAGCCATGAAGACAACGACTTCTTCTACTGACCCCAGTGCTTTTACCATTCCCCATGGTGTAGTGTACTTCTGGTTTGCCCTAAAATTATTACAGCATTAGGGTCCAAAATAGATTCATTATTTCTTCTTCCTCTATAGTCTCACAAAAAAGGAAAAATAAACCCAAGTGCATTATTATTGAGAGTCTAATAGAGGAAAACATTCACAGAGATAATAAGAATAAGAAAGTCAGTTTTTACAGAGATTGGGAGAAAAAAACAATGAATATGTTAGTGCTCCAATGTGCAATAAAACCTCCCTCCCAGAAGAAACTAAGTAAAGAACCACATTATTAGCTGGACAAGCTTAGTAATGTCATGAATCTCTTCAGAAGCAATGATGGTCATTTTGTTTTTCTCTGGTTCCTTAAATCCAGGGCAGTGTGTTACATGATTTCTGTAACACTGGGAAAGCTTGAGGCCTCTGACAGCTGGAGTTAAGAGAGTGCATTGCTGACATCTGGTGGAAATATTTATAGTTTAAACACTGTAAAACTTTAAATAATGTTTATGTAGCAGCAGAATTTTCCCTTCATATGAGGGTGTTTGGAGACTCTGGAAGACCTGAACTGTAGAAATCTGAAATAAGGACATATATAATTTATGAAATCTAGAAGACGTGAGCATTTGCTGTTTGTTGGTCTGGGATTCTGGGCATGCATGTTTATTCACTAAACTCTTCCAAAAGTGTTGGAACTACCCCAAAACAATATATGCATGAAGTCTCAAACAACTTGAATACTCTTATAGTTGCATTTGAAATGCATATGGACCTTTGCAAAGATCTGCAATAAGATCTTTGCAATAAACAAGCAATTATATTTTAAAAAATCTTCCTTTAAATAAATTTGTATGAATGAATAACATATTCTGAAAATAGCCACATTAAAAAAAAAAAAGAGGCAGAAGAAGCAGCATTATTTGTGTTCGTAATTAATGCTGATTAACTTTGATGAAGGGTGATGATTCTTTATATTTTTAGTGACTAGTATCCCATCACCATGCAAATACCAATGAATTATAAATTATACTCTTTCCTCCTGCCAAAACTTCAAAAATAACATATGTATTTTCCTAGACACTCATGTTTCTTGCAGACAAGTTAAAAGTCAAAAAACTGTTCCAAAACTGAGACGGAAGGAGCTACTTTTTCAGAATCCTTCTACATAAATGAAAATTCAGAGAAAAATGCTCAATGGAAAATCCCTATGCAAAATGGTTCTTTCATGTTTTTTAAATTCTAGAGTTATCAGAAAAATAAATACAGAATTTCCAGGTATCTCTGATAGGACAGTTTTTAAAATGTAAAAATTCTATGTAGTTCTGAATCTTAGAAAAGATGAAAGGTTTTATTTATAAAACCTGCAGCTATTTGCCACTCAAGTCCTCATGTCATATATTCGGTCTCACATACAGGTCTTTTAAAGTGCTGTGTGTATTGTCATGTGAGTTTGTGTGTGTGTGTGTGGCTCCTCCCCAATCTGATTTGTTTTGTAAAAATTTGCAATTTCTTTAGGCAGCATCTGGGTATAACCTTATATCCCACACCCAGGTAGCTCCCATGCCTGGCTGTTCATAGCAGTATTTATTATGAATTTGTTGTCTGCCAGACTTGTGAGGTAGTTGGAGTAGTGCTGAAATTACTGAAGTTCTGAAATATTAAAAAACCTGGATTTTTGCTGTCATTTAACAGCAAAAGAAAACAATGCAATCGGCACAGGAACACAAGAGATCTCAGCAGTGAGCTTGCTGCGTTTCACAGTGCTGGTAATGACACAGGTTATCAGGGAGCCCCACACACAACAGGGCAGGATGCTGGTGGACAGCAAAACCAGAGGCTTCTGCCAGGGCTGAGGCAGCAGCAGGTGGATGAACCTGAATTCTCTGACAGTCCCTGGCAGGCCAGGAGCCAGCTCTGAGTGCTGGTGAATCTCTCCTCAGCAGAAGGAAAGTCTGCTATGTGTCGTTACTTTTCAGATTAAATGAAAACACAGAAAAATGGATGAGCTGAATTTCACATTGCAAAAAACATCCTGGAATGAATTTTTCTCTGTTGCAGCCCTTCTGGAGCCAATTGACTTTTGCTAGGAGAGGATCTGGCTAAATGACTTTGGAGGGAAGGTTAAACATTCTTCTTTTATTATCCTACTCTGTACCATTACAGGGTCCTTTTGCTTGGCTAGCATAAAACCAATTCTAATGCTAAAATAATTAGAAGGCTAGTTGTATTTGCTGTTTCAATATGAATAGCTCATGACATATGTCTCTGTGGAAACCTTTCGTACATGTTAAGTATCGTCTGTCAGCCATATTTTTCTCCAGTTCTTCGTGCTATTTTTAATATAATTTTAACCTTTTTATATACACTCAGTCTGTGCCCCTGCCAGAATGGTATATTACAGGTTACACAGTTAGCAATACCTAGAGCTGAGGTTGCCAAGAGTCTTCTGCAGTATAATACTATTTCAAATTTCTTATAGCTTTTTGCTTTAATAGTATGAGCATAAAATAGCTCATGTTTCTTTCAAACTAGACCTTCATTTTGACTAGCTTAGCAAATAGCTGAGGTTTTGTTTTGGGTTGTTTGTTGGAGTTTTTTGTTGTGTTTTGCTTGCTTGTTTGTTTTGTTTGGATTTTTGTTTGGTTTTTTTAACAGCATAATGGAATGATCTGGGTTGGAACGGACCTTAAAGGTCACCTACTTCCAACCCATCTGCCATGGCCAGGACACCTTCCACTGGATGTGGCTGATCAGAGCCCCATCCAACCTGACCTAGAACACTTCCAGGAGCAGGGCATCCACAGCTTGTCTGGGCAACCTGTGCCAGGGTCTCACCACTCTCACCATTCTCTCCCCCCCTCTTTTTTTTTTCCTGTCATTCCCATGACAAACTACAACCTGATAAGAAGAAATGTCAAACCCAAGAAATTATATGTATATGTATATGTATATGTATATGTATATTTATTTATTTTTACACTGCCCCATATTGTTCAACTACTTTGTTGAGAAAGATTCCTTTCTGTCACAATCATGTAGTGCCGTGATCTGTGTTCTGTTGCTAAAGGTCACATCATGTCATCATGGTGCCATTGTCAATGGCAGCTCTGGGTCACAATTCTGGAACATGGTGCTATTGCTTCCTCTTTTTGCACTGCCACATGATTATTGGAAAATATGAAAACATCACAGCTGCTTCTTCTGATTCATAGTCTGATTCTCCTGCTTAGAGAAATTCCAGCACCATATAGGAAGCTCATGAATCATAGTAATGCCAATGAGAAAACTACTTAAGTTTATCACCTACTTTTTACAGTTTAGAAAACTAAGTTTTGTTAAAAAAAATAAAGCATTGGTGATGAAAGAAGAAGTTGTGAAAATAAAAATTTTTATGTACGGACCACAAGTAAGGGAAAAACTTTAGTGGCAATATTCTCTTTGGATATAAAGACAACAAGCTAAAAATCAAGAATCAAACCATTTCATGATACATTTGAAGCTCTTGTAAAATGGAATTAAATTGCATTAGTATAATATTTTAAAAGTCAGTGTGCCCATTCAATTCAGCAGAGTTAATAAATAGGAACTAGATAGCATAATATGAAAGATATATGTAGTCTTGAGGTAGAAGGGAAAAGGCTAAGTTTATTTGTACAGCTCCTTTTAATTTAAAAAGCTCTATGTTGTGCCAATCATCAAATCAGTGCTATCACAGCACTAACCATTAAAATGCTTGTAATTGAGAAACATCAAACGAGATTATCTAAAGCCAAGCAACTTTTGTAGACAAAAGTTTACTCTTGTTGCAGTGACAAGTTAAATAACACTCAGATCAGAGACAAATAGAAAACATAAGATTTCCAGGCTGTTAGAAAAATGAGGTCCTAAGTATGACAATGAGCAGCATTAGGAAACATTATAGGTGGCATTGTTAGAACAGCTGGGGAAACTGAAGGAAGCAGATGATTGAAATATCAAGGTTATCAGAAATGAAGATGAGGATTTGATATAATGAATGATGTAGAGAGAAAAGCTAAACTGCAGAGCAACAGAAATTTTAAAGTGAGAGAAATAAGGGCTGAAAGATATGAGACCAGTCAAGCAAGATCTGGAGACAGGTTAGAAAAACATAACAGAAGAAAAAGAACTCAAGAGGGAGAGGGGAAAAACAAGTTTTATTAAATATGAACAAAAGCAAACTCACTTCAACGGAAGCAGGGAACTATTAAGCAAGGGCAGCTGCGGTGCCATTCCCACAAGCAGCATGTACCATTCCTGCTGAGAATACCAGCCAGAAAAGACACATGTCCTACAAATACATAAAGCTCTTAAAATTCATCAGCTGTCTGATGAGAATTCAAGACTTTTGTGCCATATTGTCTCCGAGGGGACATTATACACCCTCCTACCCTCCCTTTACTTACATGCTCACTTTCTGGTGGCTGTTAAAGCAGAGCTTGCTGTTTACTTGAGTTGTTTGAGAAAGAATGTGAGTCTTGGACAGCACTTTCTTCTGTAAATAAAAAATCTACAGAGGTACCTGAGATATTAATAGGGGATATTTGCTTGCAAATACTACCTGAAAAGCAATTTTAGATTCCTTTAGATTAGAAAAGCAGCTGTACTTTCGGTCCCTAAAAATTATTCAGTTCAAAGGGAAGATTATTTACACATTTGATGTCTCAGAAAATAAATTTATGGAAACATTTTAAATCACCAATACTTCTTGTGTATCTCTTTTCCATTCTGTTTCTTTCAAAAACATTTCAGAATTTAGATGTCTGATGTAAGGGTAATGCTTACATCACAAATAGGGGTCCCATGTCATCTGGGATGTACACTAGTTGTGAACATTTAAGCACCTTACAGATGTCTCCAGTAATTTTTTTTCACCAATCTGAATGTATACTAACAAAGCAATTAATTTTTTTAAGTCTGTCTCACCTTTGGAATTCTTCAGAAGGTGGATGCTTTGCAGAGTATAAGAAAAATAAGAGAGGAAGGGTACTTCTGAGAAGATCAGGTCCTGATTAGTCTGAATATGTTGATTTTTCCTGTGCCTTTGAAATTTCATGGTCTTCAAGGAAAAGCAGAAGGAGAAATGTGTAGGTTCAGACTAAGGTGAGTAATAGGTACATTTGTTCTAATATACTTTTAGGTAATTTTCTGGATATTTAGAAATTGTATAGATTCTTCATCAAAAGAAGTCTTTAGACTGACATTTTTTTCAGTACTCTAGGTCAACTGCACTTACTATGATAGAAACAGGAATTAATTTTGGGATATATTACAGTGTTGTCTGCAGATGGCCATAAGTATTGTCTCTTATAGTATCCACATCTAGTCCCGGAGCTTAAATATTTTCTAACTGCACAACAGTGATAACTGCATAGCAGTTTAAGACCAAATGCAAAGCAAGCACAGAAAAATCTAACCTACAGTATTTTCCCCAGATCAGTCATGCTGACAAAATCTTCTGTGATCATTTTACTTTTACTTTTTGATTTTCAGGCTTTTGTTGTCTACAGACATCATTTCTCTCTCCAGACCATTGTAAAGCAGTTCATGTAACACTATGCAATCTATTGCAAGCATCACATTGCCGTTGCATCTAGTATTTCACAAGAATGTTTTATAAATTGCTGCAGGTTTCTGATTCTGAATGGGAACTTTTAGCCAGAGAATCATATTTGAAACATGAATGTGAAACTCCATAAACAGAAGAATGTATATTTCTTCAGAACCTGGAACAATCTGGTAGCTCAAAGCTGGTGTCTGCTTCCTCTTTCTGAAGAAGGCGTCTCTGTTAAATCATAAGACCCAGCTGATATCAAGTAATTCTCACTCAGATCTGAGCTACATTGGTAGAGATAATATTGCTACTGGAAGGAAATAGGAGAAAATGAAAATTACATATAGATAATTCTTAAGATCATATTTGTAAAAACAGTTCAATTATGCTTTCAATAAGAGAACTTCAGGACATATCAGTCCTGTCTTTCTCACAAGCTTGATAACATTTTAAGCAAAAAGTTCTTTCTTTCTGATTGATTAATCACTTTTTATGTCCCTTAACTAGATGATGAGTACTCTTTACCCAATATATTAGGGATGCCTACTATTGATATTGCAGCAGCAGAGTATACATGCAAAATGGAATTTCTTTCCTCTCATATCAACCTTATGTCTTGGTACATATTTTAGACATTTTGAATCTCAAAACTGTATTTTTTCCACTTTCAAGGAATATATGATCTTGTAAATATGGAACAGTTCAAAATGTATAAGGAAAACTCTCAGAATTATAAACTATGAATGAAAAATCTGGTAAGCTTTGTCTTTTTGTTTTGTTGAGATTCCACCTCAGGAAGTGATCTTTATTTTTGTGAAGTTAATATGTTATTCATGAAATGAAATGGTTTATAGAAATATGTCTAGTTTTCATGAAAAACCTTTAAGCTTATCCATTGTTCATAACTTGTACATCTTTTAGAATTTTCTATTCGTTGCTCATGGCTTCTCAGAGACAGTTGAGCATGGTTTCACTCATAGCATGATGTACTATGTCAAAATCTACATTCTTGCATTCAAGGAAAAGTAAATCTCAGACAATTGAACAAGCTGAAATTTAAACATATTGAGGCTCTCTGGAAAATACAACTATACTATTCAGACAGAACACAAAGCATTACTGCAATGTTTTCCCCTGAGTTTACTCTGAAGAATTAAAATTTTTTTTTAATGAAGGAAAAATACCATTTTTTTAGTGATCTTCCTCATTTCAAGGTAGATAACCATTTGCCCAAGCTGAATTGAGAAGTTTCCATTTTGCATTGCAGAATAACGTCAGATTAATTGAAGGCAAATTTCCTGGCAAGAATCCAATAATAAATGAATTTTTCAATATTGTAAAATGCTTATGGTGTTTTTATTCCTAAATATCTCCCTCAAGGAACTGAAGTTCTATTTGCACCAAATTTCTGCTAAACCCACAGGTAAAGTGGTTGTCTCCTTCTCCATGTGGTGTCTGTCCAACATCAAAGGTGAGGAGTCTGGATCCCATTGTTGAGGTAAGCCTTGCCATAATATATCAGAGAGCCTGGTACTCTTCCTGCAGCAACAGCATTTGGATTTTTTCAAGGGCACTGCCTCATTGCTCAGTGAAAAGACTGGCATACTTGGAAGTGGAAACTCAGGTTTGCACTGCCTTTCTGACAGGCAAACAGGGAAACTGAAATTTTCCTCCCACTTCCCACTCATTATCTGTGAATGCTGGGATGATCAAAAGAACAGGCTACCTTGTAAATTAAGCAATGCTCAGGTATGGACATGGGCTCACTGTACTCTTAAATTGGTGTACCAACCAATTAGAGTGTCTTAAACTGGAGCCCAACATGATTCTGGCCAGAAATAATCAGCAGGATAGGAGAATTCCTCAGTTTAGGAATTTGCATGGACTCAGAAGTGCCCCACAAAGAGTTTGGATGTGTCCAACATATTCTGAAGGCAGAGAGAGCCTGGCAAAAATATATAATGTTAGATTGTGCCTGTTGGGTCTGAGACACAAAGACCAGATCACAGCAGTCGCTACAAGCATAAAATAAATAGCATAAAAAATACCAGTGACCAAACAGTGAGTCAGGCTTAGGTCAAAAGTACAAAAAAAATAGTAGGGCCAAATATCTTCCATCCTTAGCCTTCCTCTTAACCATCTAACCACTGGTTTTGATGTTGATAAGCATCAAAGAACTCCGAAATGAGTTGTTGTTCATGGAGAATGACACTGGACCTGAGGTACCATGAAGTAATGAGTTTAAATGAAATGAAAATTTATTTCATAAACATTAACATTAATTTCCAAAGGGCAAATTTTGGTAAACAGTGGAAACTAGACAGTTAATTCTGCTGGGCTTGAATTTGATACTTGAATGTAAAAGAAGCCTTGAAGTCAAGGGTGCAAAACTTATCACAAGTTTCTGTCTCAGAGATAAAAAAAAAAAAAAAAGAAAAGGAAACTTGCAGGAAGTGATTTCAGATCTGACCAGATTAAAAAAAAAGATTATTAGAAATAAGCAGAGTGCCTACACTGATTAGGGGAAAAAGGACTTATCAACAAAGGGAACTGCCTTAGAGGCCAAAAAATGTGTAGATAAAGCGAGAATAACAGAGTCAAGCTGAGTTGGACCTTGCAAAGAATATTAAAGTGCACAGCAGAAGATTCTTCAGCCATGTGAATAAAAAGAACAAGGGTAGAAAAATAAGTAGGTCCAGAATGTAGTGATGATGGAGTAGAAATGAAGAATAAATCAAGTATAGGCTGAAAATTGAATTATGCTTTAGCTCAGATTTCGAGGAAATAAGCAAAGATTTTGGACATGGGAAAAAAACGAGGACACATTTTTTAACGTATAGGAATGGAAACTAGCAGAATCAAGGTAGAAACACAATTTGAGATGTCTAATGTACTCCAGGAGGTAAAAAGTGGAAAAGAAGTACAATCCCAAGAGGAAACTGGCAAACAAAATTTCAAGTGCTGCAGCAGCTATTTTTAGTAAACACATAAAACCTGTTTGGTGCCTAATCTTTGGAGACACATCACAGACACAGTAAAGAAGTTGGAATAAGAAAATGGTCTGAACTAGAGATCACCTAGATTTCAGTTCAGCAATCTGATGTCTTTTTAAAAAGATTGGAATAAAAGAATTATTAAAGGCATGGAGGTCAGTTACTGAAATAGTTTATCTAATGCAGATAATGATAAACTAAGCATCCATTTTCCTTTTTAAAAAAAAAATAATTTCCAGACAGAGGAAATGAGGCAAATACAAACTTTCTGGACATTGATGAAACCTTTTAATGTGGTGGCCACTGAGAGATTACCAGCAAGGCCAAAGAAGATGGGTTCAGTAATGGAACTGCAAAGCTGATTAGGATTTGGCCAGAAAGAGCATTAGAGCCACTGGCATGAGGGGAAATCCAGACTGGGAGGAAATGACTTTGTTGTCTTGGTATTGATACAAAAGATCTTCCCTGAAGCCTGTAAGAGGTATGGAATTAGAAGGTGGTGGATGTGGAGGAAATGGTGATATTGAGTATTGTGGGATTGGGCTGGGCTTCAACAAGATAGAAATTGCATTTGGATGTGTCTGTTTACAGAGTGGAGATATGAAGACCTAATCAGCTGGAAATTGCTGATATGATGATGAATTTCACAATATAAATTCTTTACAAGATTGCTATCAAAACTATGCAGAGATGAGTAAGGGATTATTGGTGTTTTACAAAGTACTAACAAAACATTACTTTTTAGTCTTGTGTGCAATTCTGGTAACTCATGCTAATGAGAGATGGTGCAGAAAAGAACAGCAGGTATGGTCAGAGAACAGTGGGCTTATTTAATTTGTCTGGTGAATGAAAATCAAGAAGCAATATGATTACATTCTATAAATACATCAGAGAGATAAATACCACAGAAAAAGAACAGTGATTTAAACAAAAGGATGATGCTGGCACAACAACAAAAAGCTATAAATTGGTCCCTGAATAGACTCAATCTGGAAATCAGAAGATTCTTATCTGTTACAGCAGTTAGATCCTAGAACAGCTTTGCTACAGGAGCAGTGGGAGCAGAGAACCAAACACTCTTGAACTGAAGTTCAAAGCTTTACTCCAGGTGCACTGACACGCTATTTGCTTGTAAGACTGCCAGTCTGGTGACTAGCCCAGCAGCTTCTACTGAGGTATATCATCCTGATATCTGTGTGCATATTCACATACACATGTGCACTTTCACATACACATACACACGTTCACGAAACTCCAAGGCACTTTACTGCAGTGCATCAAAACCCAGGGAAATTGTATGAATCAATGAGCTGATTATTGGGATCGTGACAAGGCAATTTCTGCTTGTGAAAAGCTAAAGAGATTTATGTGCTTGAAATTCCTAGGCAGTGGTAACAAGCTGTGAATGCAAGAAATACTTTGTGGCTCTTTTTAGTCCCTAAACAACAAAAAAGGAAATGCTGCTGGGAAATGCTGGGTTAAAATTTCATGCTGCCTTTAAGCAATAAGAAAAGACAAATCTGCTTCTTTCAAACAAAGTAGGCCAAAAGCTTTTGAATTCTGTGTATTTCTATTATAATCAGGTATTGACACTTTAGAAAATTAATACCTAAATAGCAGAAGCAATAGGGGAAATTAAAAAAAAAAAAAGACCAAAGTCTATTTCATAGCATAATAGAATGGTTTGGGTTGGAATGAACCTTAAAGATCATCTACTTCCAATGCACCTGCCATGGGCAGGGACATTTTACACCAGACCAGGCTGATCAGAGCCTCATCCCATCTGGCCTTGAACACTTGCAGGGATAGGGTATCCAGAACTTCTCTTGGCAACTTGTTCCAGTATTTTACCAGCTTCCTTGTAAAAATGTTCTTCTTTATATCTAATCTAAATTGCTCTTACCTCAATTTGAAACTATTAACCCTTTTTCTACTGCTACTGATCCAACTAAAAGGTTTGTGCCCATCATATAATCCCCCTTTAGTTACTGGAATGCTGCTATGAGGGCTCTCCAGAGCTTTTTCGTCTCCAGGCCGAGGAGCTACAGCTCTCTCAGCCTGTCTTCACAGGAGACAGCCTGTCTTCCCCTGATCATTTTCATGGCCTCCTCTGGACTCACTCCAACCCACATCCTGCTTATGTTGCATGCCCCAGAGCTAGGTAAAGAACTCCGGGTGGGGTCTCACCAGAGCAGAGTAGAGGGGCAGAATCCTCTGCCTCCACCTACTGCCCACGCTGCTTTGGATGCAGCCCAGGACCCAATTTTCTTTCTGGGTTGCAAGTACATGTTGCTAGGTTGTGTTGAACTTCTCATCCATCAGTTCCCCCAAGTCCTTCATCACAGGGCTTCTCCCACGTTTTCTGACCAGCCTGTACTTGTGCTTGTGCTTGCCATGACCCACACGCAGGACTTTGTATTTGGCCTTGTTGAACTTCATGAGGTTTGCACAGACTCACCTCTCAAGCCTGTCAAGGTCCCTCTGGATGATATCCCTTCTCTCCAACATGTGGATTACATCACACAGACTGGTGTCACTGTAAAACTGGTTGAGAGTGCACTCATTCTTCCTGTCTGTGTTTCTGACAGAGGTGTTAAACATTTTCCCTGGTCTGAAGTTGAAAGTTATTTTGGATGCAACTGGATGCAGCCATTCCAAGCAATGCTTTCGTTGTTTTATCCTAATACTGTCATGCATAAAGCAGCAATTTTAAGGGTTGTGTGACTCTGTTAAATTCACTTCCAATGTTATCCCCTGCCAATGGAAATAACTTGCATGAAACAGCCCATAACCATCCTGCTGAACTCTCTTATACTCCAGAATAGTGTGGTGGCATCCAAAGTCACTCTTCAGAGGGCTTCCTGGCCCACTGTAACTTCCAGACTTTCCTAGGAATTGTCTGGGAGTGTGCTCATTGACCTGGGTCAAAACCATGCCAAGGACTCTGCTAACAATTTAACAGTATATATGACTGACTGACTTCCAGTACCCCAGGAATGCTCTCTGGAACTGGTTAATTTATGGGTGCACATATAATCAAGGAGTACTCTTGCCTCTTGTTCCTTTGATCCCCTAGTAAATCTGCCCCAGCAACAAGGACAATGTGGAGGCCAAATCAAAAATTCAGTTTTAAATAACTTTCCCAACTATTGCTTAAAAAGGTAAAATTTCTCTACAGTGCAGAAATAAGAACATCATCTGGATCCAGCATGTTGAGGATATGCATCATATTTGAAACTTCAAGGGGCCTCTCTACAGATGTCTGACCAAAAGGGGTCAAAGCCATTCAAAGCCTATAGCTCATGGATTAGGGCCTTTGACTGATGAGAATATCCACAGCACATGTTAGAGCTGAGGATCCTTGCCTGCTTTCTCTGGCTCATGATAGTATTTGGGGTGGGTCTAACTACAGGAATATTTGGTTTGCATGTGTACTCATGGGCACCCAAGAAATAAAGTAATGAAATGGGATTGACAAGCCATTTTTATTTTCCATGAATGAAGGTAAAGAACAGCAACTAACAAACCAATTCCTGGTTTTGGACAAGTCACTGGAGACACAGGATTCTCACCTGTAAGTCTTTATCCTGCTGTGGATGCTCTTTACCTTATCCTTCCTCCGCAGTGGGTACAAGGTCAGATGAAACACAAAAAATATTATTCTTTATCATTTCCACAATATTCAATCTGACTTCTTTAGGCACCATCAGAGCTACTGCCTTTTGTTGTGAGCACTGTATCAGTGGTTTTAGTTTGCTGTCACAAGGAAAGTGATCATCATTGTATGTCAAAGGCTTTAGTTAAAGGGCAGTGTTAAGAACACAAAACAAAGATCCATCTATGATGAGACAGTTTTTCCCTTGTCACACCCTAGATTTTTTCCTAAGGACTATCACTCAGTGTTAATTTCTACTATGACTTAAAGATGTCTCCTTTTCCCTGCCAATGGTTTTGTGGAAATTCTATGTGTGGGAGCTTTGTGGGCTCAGTAGGTGTTTTGGTGTTTATTGAAGTGCTGGGGAGGTTAAGAGGTTCCCTGCCCTAAGTGCTGACATTGCTGCCTTTCACACTTTAAAATAAGAAGCTAAGCCACATATCTTCTGAATTATATACTGGAAACAGCAGAAAAATCAGTGAGTACTGAACAGAGGCATGCAGTTCAAGTTCTGTTTCATCACTGCATCTCAGTCCAAAATCAAGGACAACAGGAAAAACCTTTAAATTGTCCTTAGAACAAATCCTAAATGGTGGTACAGGACAGTCAAGTACCTAGTGCCCTTGTCTGTGCCTCAAGATGTCTGTCTGCCTCTGGCTGGCTGATGACTGGAGCAAATGGTTTCATATTTTCATTTTATTATCTGAAATTTATATATTATCACATATGAAACAAAGATAACGGAGCTTTTGCACAATTCAGGATCTATACATGCAAATGGCCCAAAGAATAAAAGAATATTACTTACATTGTCATTAGATCTCTTTTGTCAATAGAGATAACTTCTGACTGAGTTTCTGGGATTAACTCGATTGTTTCTTTACGCTGTTAGGAGCTATTTTCCCTATTTTAGAAGAAATGTCTCTTCATAAGCAAAAAAGTAAATATTCTGTTCTGCTTCAAAATACATTTCATGTTGAATAAAAATAACATTTATACACAAAAGAAAAAAGTCTCCTTCTCCTGCCTGATAAAAAATATTACATCAGAGTCCTGTTACAATTGTTTGAGAATTTAGGGAAGCTAGTGATTATTTTTCTGTACTCTCTCCAACTAAAATGTTGTGTTCTATACAAGTAGTCCTTTTCCCATTGGTGTGAATCCCGAGAGTGCATTAAATAATACACTTCTAGTTGTAAAACAGATGGAAAAGTGTTTAAAAAGGTGCCAGGTTTATTTATGGAAGCATGAAATTGAATTTAATAGGAGAATTTTGCCAGTATGAAATGTGAACTCTCAAAACAGGAAGTGGATTTTATTGCTTATTTATTTTATTACCGGATCAGCTGCCCAGAACTGTAGAATCCTTCCTCTCAGGAATTATTTACTTTCCAACTCTGAACCAGAACATCTTGACCATCAGTTGTTACATCTTCTGGCTGCCAGATTCTCAACTATAAACATATGTCGTGCTGTCTATCTCAGATGATCTTCTGCAGATTTATATAGAGAACGTTTTAGCTTTAGATTTATTTCTTGATTTAAAACAGTATGAACTGAACTGACTAAGCCAAGGGAAAGAGAATTTTCTTTAGCTCTTGATTACCATTTAATTAATAATATACTATTTTTAGAGGGTTTATGGCATGCATTCATTATGCATAAAAGATAAAAGAGCTAAAAGCCAAATTAGACAAATTATTTTTTCTCCTCTGCACCTCCAAACAATGACTAGTGAAAGAACAGGTGCTATTCAGCTTCCAAAAGGTGAGCAGCATTTGTGGAAATTGCACTGGGAAACAGTGTCCCATGTTTTCAGGGTTCAGTCTAAGCCAGTATCCCTGGATGGAGTTGAGTAAGACTGTTGACTGCTGGAGACTGTCTGTAAAGCTGTACCTGGCTGTTGTCACCTTTTCCTGTACATCTGGCCAGTATGTAGAGGTATTTGGGATGGTGAACAAGCCTCAAATTTCAATAAAGTTGTGACAACTTAGTGATCACATTTTTGAAAAAAATCTATGGAAATATATTTTTCAGGTTATTAGGCTGCACTAATGAATATGATTTTACACCTCCACAGAACTGGATGCTGTGGATGCCTGTATTTACTAGAAGACAGCTGCATCTTTGTGATTATTGCTGCAAGGAGGATAAATGCCTGCAATGGCACCTTCTGTCTAGAGGAATCTGAGGCTCAGGCAGTGTTCACTGTCCCAAGCAAGGCCACGTTAGAGCAAAGCTCAGAGCTGTGCTGCCTGAGCTCCTGGTGCCGTGCTCCGCTGGTGCCGCAGTGCCCTTGGGCAGCGCTGACAAACGTCCATCGCGTGCCTGTGCAGAGTGCACTTGTGCTCAGCTCAGTGCTGGCCCTCACAGACACTCACAAATTTCCATTTTATGCAACAACACTAAATGTTTTCGGCATGAAACTCGTGCATGTGCAGTTTTGCGTTGGAAACTGAAAAAAGTGACAGCCTGGATCTTGCTGCTCTCAGTTTGCCAATTATGGATAAAGATTGAAGGCAATGTGGAACAATATTATGGTCATGATCCAAATCCCACATAGGAAACTTGCGGTTAAAATAGTCTTTGTTGCAGGCATTAAATCTCCTCAAAGTTCATGAGACTTTCTTATACTCACCTATGTTGTACTGGTGTCTCTTATGATTATTAAATCACTTGTAACTGCATCACACCTTGTTGTGACTCTCCCCAGGACAAAGGCTTTTCCCCAGGACATTCAGAGTGCCTGGGATCCAAGTGCATGGATATTTTGAGGGCTGCTGACATGGTTTGGGGAAGCAACTCCCTCAAAATAAAACATTTTAGTGAAATGTGTATTTTCATAAAAAATTGGACCCAATCCTTTGTGCAAAGGAAAAAAAAAGGAATCTGAACATGTAAAAGAAAACTCCCTATTTTAAGTTTCTGCTATAAATGATAGCACAGAACTCACGAGTTTTGTGAGATTTGATATTGAGCATGTGAGCTGTTCATCAGCTTTATTAATATGTCACAAGCATAAATTCTGACATATATCAGAACCAATTAAACTTATTTTTGTACTTTTTATTTCTTGGAGATAGATTGTTTGAGTTCAGAAGGGCATAGAGTATCTAGCAGATCTGGTAATTTATTCAAATATGGGAGTAAAGCTCTTCTTTTAGTTCTGTCCAAAATTCCTCCAAGTTTTGTACAATGGGTTTGAAAGCTCTTATGTATTTAAAGAAAATCCTTTCAACTCGCTCTAGAGTCCTGCTTTATGTTTTGTATTGCTTTGAACTTATTACCTCTTTGCAATGTCTTGGAACATTAGTTTGGGAGCATTTAAAGCTAATGATTAAATGTATAGTGAAACAACACTTTGATGTTGCCAGAAGCAATTAATTTTCCCTATTTATACACAAAAGGTCATAAAAGACTGTGTTATGACAAACGAAATGATTCAGTGAATTCAAAGCAAGTTAACTGAATTCTAAAGGATTGTTACTACTTGGTGGAAAAAAGGTATCCATCAAGCCTTATCTTAAGTCAGAAAGCTGTGATTAACTTATGGAGTTTTGAATGCTTTTAAAATTAGAAAAGAAATTATGAATTTGTCAGCTAGAGAAAACCAGCCTGTAACGGGTTCATTCAGAATGAAGCTTTCACCGAAAATAGCTTACAGAGTGTAGATAAATGAAGTTTATGAGCTTACAGAAGTCACTGAGAGAGACCACATTTGAACATAAGCAGCCTGACTATTGTATGTTCTGTGCACAGATGCCTGCTGAACTTTATTAACAAATGGAAAAATGTACTATATATTTTTACTCCTACATTTTTATAGGCAAAGCATCTCACACTTCATTGAACCCATGTGCTGGAGACAACAGACAAGATTAGAATATAAATCACTCAGAGACAGGGACTGGAAGTCAGATTCTGCACCTTCTAGAGCTCTATCTGCCTATGAGTGGGCACACCATGCTTTAGAAGAGAGGAGGGACCCCACATGTGCCCATGCACACACACACATACTCACATATCCGCATACATGTATCCATGTATTCTAAAATTGGGGACATGATTAAACATAAAGGAATCCTACACCTTCAGCCATAAAAAGAAAAAGTGAAAATGGAAAAAATGCAAAAGAATGAAATTACCATGCATAGAAGAACATAAACAGTTTATGTTTAACATAATTAATTTCTCAGTTTCCACTACCTATAGAAAGTTTCAATTTCAGGCTAAATCTTCATCTTATTTGTATTTTTATAGAAATCTATTAAGAGATACACAAATTCTAAACAGGATCCTGCACAGTAAAATTTCCAAACTGAGAATGGCGTGGGAACTAGACATCAAGAAGAGAAAAAAACTGCTATGCATCTGCCCAAGAATCATCCCCAAAATTTCTGATAAACTGAAGGCAATAATTTGGCTTTCCTCCTCCCTTCCCTTCCCCGTGACCCTTTATCGCCTTTTAGTCTCTTCAGAATAAAGCAATGAACTTCTGGTTTTTACAATGAGTTAAAACAATTTGATGAACAGAGCTTAGACTGTTCAACACATAGATTGTTTGCAGACCTCCAGAGCATTTAGGGGTATTATTTTTATTTTAGAAGTTACACAGTCCTAGCAAGAACCTTTTCTTTGAATGCCAGGATCCAAGTGAAGAAAAACCCTGAAGGTTTTTGGGTTCAGTTCCGTTGCATTTGAGACATACTTGGGAATGCATCACCTCTGTATAGGGATGTCAGATGTGTAGTTCCAACAGAAAAGTCCATATCCTTCCCAAGAGAAGCTAAAAGCCAGGAAGATATGTCTGGTCATCTTAATTACCATCAGGCATCTAGGTTTGGGTAAATAAGTTGCACCTAAATTATGCAGGCAGTCAAAACCTCAGTATTCTCCTTAGCCTTTGTGAGAGCATACAGAGTCTTTGGGTGATGACGAAGAATCACCTGCAAAATTAGCACTAAAGAAAACAATCAGCTGCATAAATATCTAGAAGGACACCGCAAATCACAACAACCTCTTTTAACATTTCAGTCCATACAATGGAATTTCTAGCTCATATAGCACCCATACTATGTATGAGAGTGATAAAGAAAGAACATGGCTTGAAATGATCTGAACAATCATAATCTAATGAACTGGTTCAAGTGAGGACAATAAATTGTTAATAAGAAATGCTGGGAGAAAAATCAGGCTTCTGCCCATAAATCTTGTCTCTAAAATACAGTTAGATATTAAACTCTGTGTTGGATTTTTAACTGGAAATTATGTCCCTAGATCATCTTGTAGACATGAAAGAGCACCACATTTTCAGTTAATGGACTGACTCTTTAGGCTTTTGCGTAGAAGGTGTTGTCTGTTTTAACAACTTCTGTCTCTTTGATCATAAAACAAAATATTATTTTTTTTCCTTATTCATAGAGAAATCTGAGTCACTAACTGTTAGATATGTTTGGTCTCCAGAAGCTATTCCTTTCTTTCACTCTTTAGATGTCACTGCCAATAAGCAACAAATGGACTCTTTGGGGTTCTTACCTAAAATGAGGGTGAATCAGGCTCCAGTTTTATTCCATTGAATATTTGATTATTTATTCAAAATGGAACAGCTTCAAAAATATTTTCCTTAAAAATGTTCAAACAAATCATCTTGACATTTCCAATTTTTTTTTTTGGCTGAAACAATTGGTCAAATCTGGTACAAATTTGCAGATAGTTTCCATCAACACAAAAGTGCATTTTTGAGCAAACAAAGAATTCTTCCATAAAAATTGCCTGGCTCTAATCAGGGCTGAGGCAATTTTGCACATGCCAACCAGCAGAAAATTAGGTATTGGATAAGAAAGACTGGCGAGGATCTGGGTTCTACCTAAATCCCCTTGTGGCCTTTGTCCAAAGTGATTATCCCCAGGTCAAACAGAAAGCCTGTAGTGAATCAAGCAAATTAAATCCAACCCTCCTGAGCTATTGGATAATGTGCTAGACCCAAGACCTCCCTTCTCGGAGGCTGGAAGGGAGGAGATTATTAAATATAAACATGAAGTAACATCCTGCTGTATGGAGGCCCAAGGCATTGTGTTCTGGAGAAGAGGCAGGGGATTATACGTGCTCTCAGCTGGACCTGTTCCAATGGAGCCCACAGCAACTGTCTCTGCCAATGCCAGGAGCTGTCAGTGTCCCTGAGCTGCGTTCTGCAGCTTGGAAGGCCACTAAGGAGGTGTCCTGTTAGACTAAAGGGCACTGATCTGCAGCACAAAACACTGCTTTAATGTGGACTTGGAATTGAAGGGACTTATTTCCTTTAAAACATTGTAGAACAGAGTAATCCTCCAGATTTATTTTGATTAGAAATCTGGATACCTTCTTGGCAGTGTTTATTAGATCTTAATGTAGCTCAGTTGGAAAGCCAGATATTTTGCTTTCTCCTCCTTTGAATCACTGACCATTATTTTCTCTGTAAATGAATCTGGACAATTTTAACTGTCAGATTCTAATGTAACTCTCTGAATAAATTGATTGAGTTGAGGCTGAACCCACCTCTGTGTTCAAGCTAAGAATGAGCCTGAACAGAAGTCTTCAGAGTTTCCTAAAACTTCAGGGAGTGTATTATGGAAAACTGATTTTGAACCACTGAACCTGAAGTGACTGCATAGTTCTGGTTTCATACAGATGTCAAGTCAAAAGAAGATTAAACTTGCACTGTAGCTTAGATGTGATCCAAGGTGAATAAACTTACATCTGAATATTTCAGGGACAGCTATCACTGTCCTTGGAGCTGATTGCTCACTTCACCTACCTCCTCCTTTCCACACACCTTTTGTTTTTTGAAGCAGATTGGAGCACCAACAACTAAAACATGTTTTTCACTTCTAAGTCTAGTCTTAAATGATTTGGTGCCTTAAGAAAAATGGAAACATACTTCTGTTGCAGGTAGAAATTTCCATTCCCATCAAAGCAGAAATTAATGCATATCTCATCTCTTAATAACTGCAAGCTTCTGAAAAGTACTGCCCCTATGTTCATCCATTTGTTAGATCTGCATACATATTCCCACCTGTAATTGCAGGAAATGGTGCCTACGCTTTGCAATACTGCATGTGAGTATATAGGATGTCTTGGTGGTCTTTGGCCTTTCAACCACAGATTCTGAGGTATCAGTGAGAGAAGGAAGAGTGGGAAGGAAGTTCAACATTCAGACCACACTCCTAAAACAGATATACTTGTTGATAATCTCACTATCTGTGCTAAAGTGATAAAACCACATGGAAAAACACCTTGGTAGAAACCTGGTTTACAAGGAGCTGAATTTGCAGACAGTGAGCCACCAGACCTGCAAGACAGCATAGTGGTCATGGTGGTCATAGACACCTGTGAAAAAGCATACCAGGGCTTAATTAAGATATCAGAGGTGGAAACATCTTTTGATATTTGCATTTGGCTAGTGTATGTTCAGGAGGCAGAATGAAGATTCATAACCAACAGTCCTACAGCAAACAAAACTGGTTCAAGTGCAGTGGAAAAAATAATTGTTCAATTCCAGCTAGTTCCAGATTTCTTTGTTCTTTCTCCTCTCTCACTGCTAGAAGATGGAAGTTCTCCTGAATCTGAGCTCAGCTGTTGACATTTGCCACATCAGAAATCAGCCCAACTGTGTCCTGATACAAGAAATAATTCTGTGTACATTAAAGACATGAAGAACATCCTAATCTAGGAATAAAGCTTTTTAAAAAGTATTTTGTTAATTTTCTAATTAAAGGAAAACCCAGGTCCATCAAGATATTGGATTAGGGTAAAACCTGAACAGATCTTCCTGATGTCAAGGGAGCTGATCTAGATACACTAGCAGTTAATAAAAAAGTGACAGCTTCAGGCCTCCGAATTTAAAGTTAATGAAGAAGGAGACACAGAGCTCTCCAGCTCCTCAGGGAAAGCAGAAAAGATCTACAGTTCAGAATTTCATAGAAAAATTTTACTGGCTTGGTCATGACTTGCCTGGGTGTTCTGGTTTTGATTGTGGTAGAGTTAATTTTCTTCACAGTGGCTGGTACGGGGCTGTGTTGTGGAACACAGGGCTGATAACACAGATTTTTTTTTTTGTTATTGCCGAGCAGGGCTTACACAGAGCCGAGGCCTTTTCTGCTTTTCATGCTGCCATGCTGCACCATGGGGGTGCATGGGAGGGTGGGAGGAGACACAGCCAGGACAGGTGACCCAAACTGAGCAAAGGGATAATCGAGACCATGAGGCATCATGCTCAGTATATAAAGTGGGGGAAGGAGGAGGAAGAGGGGATGTTGGGAGTGATGGATTTTGTCTCCCCAGGTCACCATTTTGTGTGACGGGGCCCTGCTGTCCTGAAGATGGCTGAACACCTTCCTGACCTTGGAAAGCACTGAATTAGTTCTTTGGTTTTCTTTGCTTGGGTGTGTGGCTTTTGCTTTTCTTATTAAACTATCTTTACCTCAGCCCATGAGTTGAACCATGACACTGAGCAAAACTCCTGCGACCGGAGTGATCATGGTGTTTACCATCAAATTAAACTGAAGCTAGTTAAATCCTGTTTTGTAATTGTTACCCTTAATTAGTTGATTTCTGAACGCTATTGCAAAAATTGTTTCAGAGAGGCAGAAGTTTTCTTATGCATCAGAGCGTGCTTTCTTGCTAACATCATAACACAGCTTTTCTGGGTTATTCCAGCATTGCCTGTGGCAAGCATTGTGACAGGACTTTCAGGAACAGCTGAGGACAGCTTCAGCATATCACTCTTTATCTTGTATTTTACACTTTACTTTTCCAATTAGAATATTCATTTTCTAGCATATTGAGTAGATTAAGAAATTAAAATGTAATTTTTGCTGGCTACAATGACAGATAATTTCTGTCACATTTACAACAACAGTTAATGTGTTGGCATGGTTACCCTTTTGCTGCATTGCTAACCATAAACAGTTTTTGCAAACTAACCAAGTAATCTAGTTGAAGAAAAATATCCTTCTTCTCCCCTTAGTTCCCCCCCAATTCCCTTCAAACCAAGGCACTTCCACACAACATCTTTCTGAGACAGTTTTGCATTTCGAAATGTCTGAAGCAAACTTAATTCATACCAAGCAAATTTCTTAGTTCCTGAATTTGTCCTGCACAACTCAATAGATCAATACCACAGAACAGTGTTGAATTGAAATCCAAGTGCCTTTCTGCTTGGAGAAAGGCACTGACACTTTGGACAGGATTTTGTTTGAAATTAAGACACTTAGATTTAGAGATAGGATTAAGTTCACTTAATATATTAGTATATATTTTGTTATATAGGTTATGGAATGCATATGTGTAAAACATATGTTTTTATCTTGCTACAGATATATATTTCTCTAGTTTGAATACTTTTAGATATTCATTTAGGTAAAGACATTCTTTACTGAGAAGGTGGTGAGGCACTGAAACAGGTTGCTCAGAGCATTTGGGAATGCCCCAACCCTGGCAGAGTTCAAGGCCAGGTTGGATGGGGCTTTGAGCAACCTGTCCAAGGCAGAGGGGTTGGAACTAGGTGATCCAAGCCAAAGCACTCCATGGTTTTATGATTCTACTATACAGTGCTGCAACTATTCTCTAGTAGAGCCTTGAATATTTTCCCTTGGCCATGGTGGGCAGGAAATGAGAACATACAGGTCACGCATCCAACCAGGACCTGGCAATATCTGTGTATGAAGAGGCTGACAGCTTCTCTTTTTAAAAGAGGAATCAACTCTTCTAAAATCAATTCTGATTTCTGCTTGGAACTGAGGAACCCTATCATCCCTCAAAGGAGGGCAAGAGGAAGCTTCAGCTGAAGATCAGCCTTCAAGGGGGCATGCTATGACTCCTGCTCTGAGCACTGCAAGTGGCAAGCATTTCTGAAGAGAAAGGTAAGGCAGGAAATAGTGAAAAGGAGCAATTCCTCTTGTGGCAAGACTTGTTTAAAGGCAGGATGAGATGGAATGACACCAGCTAGATCCATGGCAAGTCTCTGTTTTGAGCTGAGAGGTAGATTTGTTATGGGCTGTCTCAAGCAAAAGTTTGGGGTATCTGCAATGCCTGAGCAATTAGAAACTGCTCTGTCTACCCTTGGAGCAACTGCATTCAAGGTGTTTGATGTGTTGCACTAATAGAAAGCTGGAATCACAGCAAAGCTCCACCTGGTGCTCAGGTTTGGACATGTATTGTGCTGTGGGTGAAATTCTTAACAAAAATTCTCTATTGCCAGGAGTGGCAGATGGGACCTTAAATGCCTGCAGGTCTTCTTGACGTCTGTGTCTGGATAATTGGAGGTCTAGCAGGATGATTTTTGAGCTTCCAGAAGAAACTTACATGTTTTCTGAGAAAGATCTCAACAGCTTTGACTGCAGTGGGGGAACACTCCTGAGCACTGCTCAGAGGCCTCGGGGTGCAGCGGCTCCAAAGGAGCCACCTCTGTGTGAGACCCAGAGGTCTCAGATACTCTGCAGTCCTGATCCCCTGGCACTTCAAACCAACTAACTACTACTGAGAAATTGTATTTGTCTCAGGGACAAGGTGAAATCACGTGTCTGTAGTCACACAGGAAATAAATGGCAGAACTCAAAATGTCATCCTCCTTCCCAGCTCCTCAGTACTAAACGATAAGATTTACCACTTTCTGAGGGTGCTTTATGATGATATTTACAGTTACTTGTGGTTTGCTGTCTATCTGGAAAGAAATTAGACTCTACAATTTATAATAAGTAATTTAGGACAGTTACTGTTTCTAATATTTTGCCCAGTTCTAAATATAATAATTTTAGTAGGTACTGATTCTTTGCAATTAAGGAAAGCTTCATCGCTATACTGTTGTTTTAAATAAAGGCTCAGCAAATGTGGATGTAACCCACCATCTGACAAAGACCAACAGCCTGATTAGGCAGCAATGTTAAATTTAAAACCAGGCAGGGATGTTTGACTTTATATGGGTTTTAGATGCATCTGCATCTCTGGAGAGAAGGGCGAGAGGCCTTGGACTGAGAGCAGTAAATCTTTAATTAAAGAACTGCTAACCATGCCTACTACATTTATAAATAACAAAACATTTATCAGAGCTTTTATCTTTTCTTGCAATCATCAGGCTGTACTAGATGTTGACAAAGTCAATGATTTATGCCTCAGATTTTTTTTCATTACCAAATACCAAAGATGTTATTATCAGTGAAATCTTCTGCAACCTAAATCTTGGGGCTTTTGCTGCTCTGCCTAAGGAATATTGTGAGCCTTTCTCACAAGTCATTTTGGATTATGTTGGCCCAAGAGAAAAGATTAAGGCTGCATAATGAAGTTTCATCCAAATGGAAATGTTGAGTGGTTTTCCTTAAAAGGATCAGTGGTTTAAAAAAAGATAAAAAGGAAAAAAGAGCATTTTAAGGAATGTTTTAATTCATTTTAAAGATTAAGATACCACTTGTCAAACACTAGATTTGTTAATTATATTACAATTAAATGTTTGCATTCAATTTTTTTTCATTTCATGGCAGGTGGAAGATTCTGACATACATGCATACATATCTATGTACACATACATGTATGTTAGATATAAAGCCATAGATAAATATACACATACATATCCTAAAATGGCTGTCATCACGTTATGTGGGCTGCATGGATACACTGTGTCCTACAACAATTCTGATATTCCCTTTATTATTATGTAGTGCAGTTAAAGTTCACCATTACAGTGGGTTTGCCAGTAGTTTGAATACTGAATACTTATGAAGAAAAATTATGGAATAGTAAATTGGCTATTTTTCTGTGTGCAACCCTTTTCTCTTTATCAAAACAAAGTTCAGACAGGACATTTGCTATTCTGCACTTGTACTCCCTTGCCTTGACTATCCTGTCAAGAGCCAGCTCTTGGGCTCATTCAGGAAGTTTCAATGTTTTTAATGCAACCACAATGTGTAGTTGGCCAGATCCTTGAGGGAATGAGAGGGCAGGTAGTATCTGACATGTTTTCCAGATACTTCAACAAGTTTGAAGTTCTTCAGACCCAAGAGCATCCAGTCTGTAAGTTAATCACCGATATGTCCTCAGCTGTTGGTGAAAACAAAAATCTGTTGTAAATTAAAGGACTTTTTTCAATAGCTTTACGTGACTTTGCCGCTATTCAGACTGTCTCTGATGTGAGTGTTCATGTTGAGCTTTAGAGTATACTTTTGTGTATGTTTGTAACTGATTGTTTCATTTGACTTTCATTATATCTGACAGGGAAATAAATGACTGTTTTATCAAAGCCTGTGAATTCAGCATTTTTTCCCCAATTTTAAAATAGGCAATAACAAACCAGCTGAGATGTCAAACTAAACTTGCTTTATCCTCATACATTTTTTTTCTTTGAGAGGGTGGAGTGAGGTGAAGAGAACATGAGTTAGAGTTGATTTTTCTATTTTACACTATGTTAAACTCCCAGTAACCCCTAAGAAAGAAAAATGTGTATTTTCAATTGTACATTCAGAAATGACTGTCTTGGATATACATGAAAAATACAAATGAGCTGCAGAGGAAGGAATATATATCTGGCCTCTCTTATTGTAACTTTGAGTATCTTAGAAAAAGACAAATTAGTAAGAGTAATGAACAATGGGAATGTGGAAAGAGAATTTTCTTGCTATGCTTTCTAATAATTTCTAAACTTTTGTATGTATTTCTCCTTTTCCTTTTTGTGCCTTTCATATAGGACTGTTTTGCTTTAAGCCCTGATGGCAACTAAGCACCACACAGCAGCTTGCTCACTTCCACCCCACCCCAGTGGGATAGAGAATTAAAAATGAAATCTGTGACTTGAGATAAGAACAGTTTAATAATTGTAAACAAAGTAAAATATAGCAACAGCAGCAACAGGTATTTTAAAGAAAAGATTGATTTGTTAATACAGTATGCTATACTTTTTTGAGTGGATTACTAATATAAAAATGAAATCAAATTAATATGATTTGCATTATTGTTTGGAAATATTATTGTCACAGGCATATACCCTGTCTAAATCTAAGCACTATGTAGAATAAAAAGCATTCACTGATCCTTGGAAATATGTCCATCATGATAGGACAACAAGCAAAATAAACACTCTGGAGATGAAGGATAATATGTATCAGGTACAAGGAATATCTCTATACACTGCTTTGCTATTTAACACTGGCATTGCTTGTCAGTGGAGGACAGATTCATGGAGAATTTTAAAGGATTATAAGGAGATTTTAACTGAGGTGTTGCACACATTATGAGATGTGAGAAGTCCTGAATATGTTGGTGGGAATGAAGGCTGAACTCTCAGTAGCACTGCAAAAATTACAGGCATGAGAAAAACTTTTTAGTTGTTTCTGCTCAAAATGAAAGAGATGTAGGGCCTTTGAGAGAATAAATAGCATAATAAGAAGCAAAACAAGGGCTCTTCCTTCAACCAATATATTTGTGTATATCAGTCCTGGCTTCTTGGTCTCAGGCCCTAACTAAAAAATAGTTGAATAGTGTTTCTCTGCTGCATGGGAGAGCTGGGAGAATAAGTGGGCAGTAACACACGGCTGTGGTCCCAGCACCAGTTCATGCTGACTTTACCAAATTAGGGGCACGGTGCCTGGTTCACCCATGTGGTTAAATTTTCAGAACCATTTTGTTGCAAGTCAACTAAACATTTTCCAGAACAATTCCTGGACGTTGTGTGGGAGTTAAACCTGGGCCAGAAAGAATCCTGCATAAGCAGTTTGGATGCAGCCACTCTCTTTGGACAGCATGTTTAGAGGTATGGCTGTGGCAGGACAGTGCCAGCTGGCCTCAGGGCTGGGGAACATTGACCTGGCAGAGGAAAGAGCTCTGTTCTGGTT
Organism: Ploceus nigricollis; assembly: GCA_013399945.1. Lineage (NCBI taxonomy): Eukaryota > Metazoa > Chordata > Aves > Passeriformes > Ploceidae > Ploceus > Ploceus nigricollis. The sequence goes on along the minus strand of VXBC01001348.1, from coordinate 437,632 downwards.
TAGTACCTGCATGCAGCATTGGGAGGCCGTGATCACCGCCTGCCTAACTTACCCTGGCACACTGAGCATTTGGGGGAAACACTGAGCTCAGTTTAAGGCAAATGGAAAAGTTAGGCAGAAAAATCAACCCCTTGACATACCACCAAAATGCAGGTTAGAAGGACCACATACACGAGTCCCCTTAGCAAAGGAGCACTGCAGCCCTGAATACAACCCAATACAGCAGTGAGCTGTCTGCTCAGTCATCCACATTTTCTGTGATTTACTCTATAGAATTATCTGTACTATTGTCTTGTACTGGGTTTTATTTCTCCCTCTCCTTTATAGGATGAAGTATCAAGGACTGCACTATTAACATGAATAATAGGTGTCAAGCCTGAGGAGTAAGACAGAAATACTCTGTATCTTCATCTCTATACTACACTGGGACATAACTGCTTTTCAGATTGTTGTGTAACATAATGCTTGGATACCAGAGGGGCTAAGGGAACAGTGTCCCTGAAAGATCACTACTTTGCCAGACAGGAACCCTTTGGGTTGTCTCCCCTCGGTCTTCCTCTCCCCCCACTCTCTCTTTAGATCCATAACAGTCCTTCTGGGCATCTTAATATTCTGGGTCAACACAAAACTTGTCTTATTCCAAACTGGTTCATTTATAGGCAAAGTGCTAATTGGGTTGACTTGCTGGAGAATTACAGACTTCTGTTGATTTCTCCTTGACTTTCCATAGGATAAAGGCTATGGGAATGACTTAATCATGAGGCCTTGGGAAGAGCATGATGACAATATCACTTATACTTGAAGCAAACTGAGTTCAGAACATTTGGGATTTGTCCACTCTTTTTCATTCTTTGTCTCTCATGTCCCTAGGAAGAGTCCTGCAAGGATTTCTCTGGAATATTTCAAGTCCAGCTCATTCAATGGGCTAGTTCAAACACAGAATAGATGCTAAAGAACAGGAACACGTCTAGGCAAGCATCTGAGGAAGAGGCTTAGAAAAACTCCCTATACTTGCTTTTCTTTTGGACATACATTTTGGGGAGCGTTGTGTTTATTGTTTGGGTTTTTTATTCATGTCAGTTGTGTGAACAACTATATCCAGACAGACATAAATCCTAAATTAGAGTCAGCATAAACTGTTTGATCAGGCTGTAAATCTGAGCTGGAGGTCTCAGTTCCATGACTTGCTGTGATGGCCAGGGATGGACAGGATTTGTAATGGAAGAATTAGCTGGGTCTGGGGCAGCCACCACCTCGGTAGCCCTGTTGTAGCCCTAAAATGAAACTCTGTTTAGTGCTGCTGGTGGATTCTGAAGGACCACATGTGAATCCAGGTCTTCGAAAGCTGGATTCTGTCCTTTGCCCACAGCCTAGAGTAGCCAGGGAAGAGCAGTGTTTATCTTGGACAACTGCAACAACTTTCATGGTTGCTGAGACGACACGCTGTCACTTGACAAACCATAGTTTTGCCTCTGTTTGAGTGATCTAAGAATAGCTTTTAGTTGCAAAATCTCTCCCTCCACCATTTCTACTGCACACAGGCCTGAGGAGGATTCTCTGCTTCTCCTGACAGCTTGAGTCACATCCTTGGATCCTGGTTCTTATTGCAGGCCAGGCCTTTGGGCTTCCTTCAAGGCAGCAAATCTTTATAACCTTGGCTCATGAAAGGAATCTACAGGATAAATCCATGTATATGTGTTTCCTGAGAGCAGATTCCTGAAGAAGGAGAGAGGTGCAGCATCTGGACCAGGCAGAGAGCTTGTTCAGCAGAGCCCAGGAGTCTGCACCACCTGCTTGGGTGTCTACAAGCTGCCAGAAATCTGGCACTGAAATATCTAGCCCCTTTTTTTTCTATTTACTGTGTTTCCCCAGCTGTTTTTCCCCCTCATGTTGGTCAATAACTACACAAGTTACTGCATGTACAAATGTGTGACCTGAGCTTATGAGTCTCATCCTTACCAAGGGTGAAAAAGAGAGCTGCTAGCTGGGACATTCGAGAGCAGAGTATTCATGTGCTTCTTTGGAACTGTTTCAAAAGTGTGTAGAAGTGGAAGACAGACGCCTTAGGAAGCAGAAGTTTAGGTTAAACCTCTTTCTGCATGAATTTTAAATAAATATTTGTCAGCTGGCACTCCTCCTTCTGAATATCTTTCATTTTGAATAAATGCTGAGGAAGAGGAGGAGACAGGCAGAAAAACAGGGGCTGACTGGTAGAAAACACACTTATCAAGGGTGTGGGAAACCAAGGCTGGAAGTCTCATAGATCTAACTGAGTTAAAAAGATGTGAGCAGCATTGGCAAGAGCAGCTGAACACTTAAAACCAGACCTCAGTGGGTTGTGAGGGCCAGAAGACAGACTGGCAGCTGGGCAATGTTTGAAAGAGGGTAAATCTTCAGACACCAGTACAGCGTGCATTTCACAGATGAATTAGAAAAGGGCTGTGGGAGGCTGTAGCAGTAAGAAGAGTGTGAGCTGAAGGCATGAAAGTCTCTGTGAGAAATTTTCTTCACTTTAGCTGTTATTTTTATTGCATGTCTTGAATAAAGAGAATTGGGTGAAGAGTATGCTGGAAAAGGAATGAGCACTGAGCGTGGGGAACAGCTGGAATATTTCTGACATACACTTCTTTTACTTGCCACCCTATTTATGGGGCTGTAGGAATGTGGAGGGGAAAAAAGTTTACAGCTTTAATATTTCTTGTGAGCAAAATCCATACATGATCCGTATTGGAATGTGAGTGCAGAGAACAAAAGGATGTGTCTCTGTGCCAGTGTGTGATTAACTTGAGTGCAAGGTTTGTCTATACTATGATTTAAAGTTGCTGGACTCTTTTCCTTAAGTGTTCGTTACATACAGATGTGCATAAAGCCTTTCCACCCCAACCATTAAATACAAATTTTAGAGGAAAAATAACTATGCATTTATTCAAATGGATTGGTTTTTTTTTTTAAAAAAGTAAATTTATTTAATTTTGTTATTTAGTGTTATAGCCAAAATCAACAGACTGTCTGTTACAAATAGTATTCCAGGTACAAGTAGTTTTTCTTCTGGCATATAACCAAATATTGGGCAGAATGAAGACTTGTCCTGCCATGTTTAGTTGAACAATGGAGGTAGAAACATTTTCTTGATATCAGTGGAGATGAGGGGAGCAGAAAAACATAAAGCTTTTTCCTCACAGACCTCTGTGGGATAATATGCAAATCATTTTTTAAGCCATGCTGCCTCTCAAGGACATTTACAGCTTGGTTCATGCTGAGACCATATGCCTGAGTTTCATCAGAGAGGAGATTTGCAGTTGGATTAGAGACAGGAGAAAGGTGGGCATCGCTCTCAGCCAGGGATATGGTGGGGGGGAAAATCCAGATTTGGCACAATATCTCACCTTTCTCTGTGTCTAATGTGGGATCACCATACAGGAGGAAACCTGGTGCACTGTAAGGATACCTCATGAGGCACAGGACTTGGGGGATATAAGCTCTACCCCAGAGCACTGAAGACATGAAGACCTCGTGGTTAAACAGAGCCTGTTGTGACGTTCATGGGAGCTGTGAGAGATTCCGGTGAGAAGGAATGTCTAAATGAAAGATTGAGCTGGCAGCAGAATAACTTGGTGTCCAATTAGTACAGTTTCTTGAAAGAGAGTCCCTCATCAGCTTTGCACTGTGGATCCTCAAGGGACAGGTATGCCACCTTCTAATCAAGCTCACCAGAGCCAACAAAATGAGTAAATACAAGAAATTCTACCTTCATGAGAAAATTGCATGTTTGAGTCCTCATCATTGCCATCATAAGGGGATGCTGATCTAAGGAAATGCAGTGATAAAAACTTAGGCTTGCCATAAAAATTTGGTTGTGTTGAATAGTCAGCTTCTGCTTTGATATGATAACTAGCTATAGAAACAATTCAAATTACTTCTATAAGGAAAGTTTGTGATCAGCTACAAAAATTAATCCAGACTGTTAGAGCTTTTTTTCATTCACTGCTCTTGAGTATTTGTGCAGTCGAAGATCTATGAAAAACTAGAATCTGTCCAGAAGCCACACTTCATTTGTTCAAGAGAGAAATTTCGTTTAGGGATTAAATTGGTATAATTCTGAAGCACTGAAGCCAATAGTAATTCTGCAGATGATTTGTATGGGAACATGATGAGGTCTTTCCCAAAGACATAGTGTACAATTTTGTGGTAGAATAATCATGGAAAAGACAAATCAAAAAGTTAAAATAGTACTCTCCTTAAGTCAAGTAATTAACCCATAACTCATAGGTCAGATTGCAGAGAGAGAATTTTTAAGAGCAAATAATTTAGGAAAGATTCTGTAATTTGATTGGCTAACATCAATCCTTTGAACACCAAATATTTGATTGAAATCATTTACAGACAATTTTTTCCTAGCTTTATAACTGATACATCATCACACAATATAAATAATGATATTAAAATGTAAATGTACAATCATAATTATTGGATAACATACTTCCAATACCAGCACAGTATTTTAGAATGCAAGTAATAGGATTTGATAAAATAATAGTACAGCAGTTGTGATGTTTTTGTATAGTTAGAAGTACCTTTATTCTCTAATGCAATTAATTTTACTCTTTATTTGCTCTTGGGATAAAACATTTACAGTCAGAATTGAAGATTAATGTAGGATAATAACACAAAATGGGGGTAAAATATGGTATCAGTTTGTGTAATGGCATGTTACATGCAGCTGTTTTGAATTATATTACCTTTTTATTGATGTGTCCAGAATTTTTTTTACAGCTTAAGCATATGGGGGCTTTTAAACCTACCAAGTATAGCAAATTGCAGATGAATTGGTCCATGAGGATGGTTTAAAAAAAAAGTCTCTTAAGGTATATTGTTGAAATTATAACATGAAAAAACCAGAGGTACTGGAGAAACTTTGACCTACTGGAATTCCGTTTAAACTACTGTAACAGTAGTCATATTGTGCAGTCAGTATATTGCAGCATTTGCTTTTTGATGAGACTTTTACTTAGACTACTTAGACAATGCTAAGAAATAAGGGCATTAATAGCTATTTAATGTAGTTTGCAAACAATAATTCAGGCCTTGTCTTCCATTGTAAAAATTATTAATTTTTTTCTTGGATTAACTAAAATATACATACAACCCTGCAGTAAAAGTGGGCATTAAAGACAGGGTACTGACTGTTAGGTAAATAAAAATGGTCTGGTAACCTTTTTCTTAACATTTAGTAGTAAATCAGATGTGTTTTACCTTGATTGTGTCAAAATGGTGGGCTGCCATTAGTTGCACTGAGATGTGGCTGTACTCTTGCACTAATAAAAGCAAATCCTTGCATAAGGCATTCTGACTTTCCTTCCAAACTGGAAGCCTGCCCACTAAAATGCTGTAGTTACAGTTGTAGAACCATATAATTTACCTTAATTGGTTTTCCTTTCTGGATTTTACTGGCTGCTGCTGTTTTCCTGAAGTTTCATTTTCTATAGGAATTACAGTGTTCTATAATGTACTATATTAATAAGATGTACAGTATCAGTAGAAGAAATGCAAAGTTCCAGACATTTATTTTCAGCACAAGTCAAAACTGATTTGTAGAGGATCACAGATAATCCTTTACTTTACTACCAGTCCCATTTCAGGAAGTCCTGTAGGTGCCTTGATATTTATGTCATCACTATATTGGTTATTGATGCTGCAGGATTAGGAATTTCGGAGGGTTCCCTTCCCTTATGCACAAGGGTAATAAATTTACAACACGAATAAAGGTGACACCTACATTAATAAAACATGAAGCAATTTAATTTCACATGTTTACATTTTAAAGATAAATATATGCCTCTTATTTTACAGATGTAGAAGTCTACATTTCACAGGTCATTTTTACATTTTTAAAAATGAAGAATAATGCAATATTTGTTTCTCAACCAGTTTGCATTACTCTGATGCAGCAACCCTCAGTAAAAGCTATTTTGAACTTCTCTGAAATGTTCCACAGCCAAGTGATGCATGATCTAAAACAGGCCAACAAATACAGGGTCATCCTCTTGTTACCAGAGACATGCTATATACCAGATTAAAGCACTGCTTTAATGGTTGATTGCATGACTATCATGTTCCATTTGGAAGCCTTTCCAATTGCTGCCAGATTTCCAAACAGAAATAGACAATAGAAGGAAGAAAGAGACAAAAGTTCTGTCTGAAAGGTTTAATAAAACCTACGTAAAAATGACCTGTGGTCAGAGAATGAGCATCAGTCTGAAGTTTACTTTAGCTCTGAACAAATAATTCCTGTTTGAAAATACAGGTAGCGATCTGTGGCACTGTGGGAAATATAGAACCATACTCACTCGATTTGGGTTGAAAGGAACCTTAATGTACAGAAATTGAATGTTTCTGTCCTGCTGACCTTGATAGTCCAAGAACTCTTGCATAAGACAAATTGCAAAAATGGTCTACACCAGTTATCCCATTTCAACATCAGGGAAAATCAATTACTGGAAAGGACAGGAAAACCAGAAGCACGAGGATTTATTGTGGCAGAATATAAGTCACAAAAGTATGATTCTTGTTATTCTATAAGTTATTTGCAAAATCAAGAATCAGTAGAAGTTATTTTAAAGATAATATATATTGGGAAAAACCTCTATACATCTTCGGTTTTGAACAGTAGGAGTGTGATTTATATTTATTGTTCTGTGACTCCACTTTTGTGCTGCAGCAATACCATTATTTTAAGTCAGTGAAAAACTACAGTAACCAAGGGGCAGAACAAACCTGATGATTGCATGAAGCTTAACAGATTAATGCTCTTAGAAACATCCATTTTCTTCACCTGCTGAGATAGGCACTGTGTCGAAAGACACTTGATGGGCATCCTTAGATATTTGAAATATTTGCTGCTTTCCCTAAGCTCAACTTCTACCTAAATCATATCTGTGGATGGAGATGTAGCCATCTCTGGATATTTTCATATATCTCATATACAGGAAGTGTCTGATATAGATGGGGTGAAACTCACTTTAAAAGTTCTTTTCACTCTTTGTGGATTATAGAAAAGGACCTAGATTTCTAATCTAGAATAGGTGCGAATAAATGCTCTTAGATGTTTAAAGATAAGCATGAAAAAACTACTGTCTCCCTGAGAATAGAAAACACAGTACAATTATGGGACAATGTCAAATTAGCAGTATAATCTATCCAGGCTTTTGTTAATCTAGGCTATCCCATTATGTTCACTATGTAACCTTACTGAGAATTATATTATTATCAGATTTATCAAGAAGACTCCTTTAAAAAAAACAAAAATTGGGTTTTACTTAGTGTGCAAGTAGATCTTTCTTTGGAATGGAATGAATGCTTTAAAGGAAAAAGCTTATTTCTATGTTTATTAGCCATCACCTACCGTACCTTCTGAGTGCTAAAATTCCAATCAAAGCAGGATATGATATAGGACACAGAGCCTTTCTCAATAAGGCTCCTTGGGTTGCTAGTTTTCATATCATATGACCGTATTCACAGTAGGTAGAATATCTCAAGGATATCTGTGCCCCTCCTAGTCATACATGGCAGATAAGAATGACCTGGAAGGCAATGTGGACAGCTAAATTTATGAAGACCACTATCTGACTGTAAAACATCTGTCTGAGGACCCCGCCAAAAATCCACTGTTGGCTGGCTGGCTGGCAATTACATACAAACACGCTGTACCTGTATGTCAAATACAAACCAGCTGCAAGATCACTGTGCTGATTCATCTGCCGAGCACACCACGAGCAATTCACTTGACTTATGATGAGATAGAGTTGAGCTGCGTGATGGAGAAACAAGAACAGTAAATCGGCTGCCAGTCAGCTATGCCTTTAACTGGATGAATATCCTTGGATAACACAACCACATGTGCTATTGAGCTATTACCTACCTACAGGACCTTCAAAAGACTGAAGGAAATAAACTACCGAAATTGGGCGTTGTCTTTCACACAGTTAACTGATCAGAAATTCCCTTTTCAAAGGGTCAAGGAAAGCATGTGTTTGCAGCAATATTTACAGACATCTGCACCATTTTAATGATAACCATTGCATCTCTTTGTGTTGGCAAACCCAGACACGTCTTGGTCTGAGCTCTTCTGGATGGTAGTGTAAATCCTGCTGGGCTCTTCACCTCCATGGGATTAGAGGATCACAAATCACAGATCAGAGCAGAGGTCAAAGCCACAGTATTTCAGAGGTCTTAAACTGAGCACCTCAAAAGCTCTGTTCCTGAACCCTGTTCAAGTTATTCCATGTTAAAAGTTTGGGAAAATGCTTTTTCCACCTTTCTTATGCTCAAATGTTAATCAGTTTCTAACTAGAGCCTATGAATTAGATGACCATATTCCACTAGAACTCAATACAGTAACCCTGAGCTCAAAAGAGCTATCAGTGACTCCAGGCAAGGGTGACAATGGAAACCATTAAAACCATACCTTTTATTGCTAAAAGCTGTGGAATAAATATGCAATACAATTATGTCTGTTCTAAAGGAAGGCATCTGTCCAGTTTCTCTTGTACTAAGCCACACTGACAGTGCTTAGAAACCAGTGTGTATTGTATTTACGTATCATGGGATCCTTGTTATCTTCAAAGGATTTGGGTTTATGCCCTGAAAGTCCTGATCTATAGAACCTTTGCTATTTCCTTTGGGACACAACTCTTCTACAAAACATAAAATGTTATCAGGAAGTTCTTTTCCTTTCACTCATCTTCCTCTTAAATTTTACATTTTTTTTAAACTAGCCCGGTTTTTTGTTTTGGTTTGGTTGGGTTTCAGGTTTTTATTGCTCTACTAAATAACTCCTATTTTATTAACTATGCTCATCCTTGGAATGGACTCTTCAGCTACTGCTTCCCTTAGCTATATATGTTAGAATTCTTAACATTTAAAAGGTTAACTTTTCTTTCCCACCCTCCCCTCAATTTTCAAGTTGTGCCTCTTTCTACCACCAGGCTAAAGCCAGGGCTGAAACAAGAATTGTTGAAATACCATGAGTATTTACGACGTCTGGAACTTTCTGAAATACTGTGAGAAAGCCCATTCTTGTGAGACTTCCAGCTCAGTCTTAAGATTCAGATAAGATCAGGATAACGATCCAAACTTTTTTGTGATATTTATCCACATCTTCTGAGATTTCTTCATCCCTATTAAAAAGACATATATATTACATAGTATATGCATCACTCTGATGCATTTTGCCCTCCCATACTTTTTCATCCTGTATCTCATTCAGTTGAGTTCAATGTCCTTTACCATCATTAATAAATTCAAACAGATTTAGCCTGTTGTTCTTGATTCCAAGATAACAAAACACACAAAAAATTGTAAGACTATATTCAGACTCAGAAGACATCCACTTTAGTTTCTGAGATGATAAGCAAGTCACTGTCTCCATGGCCCCACCCTGATTTCCTACTCAATTCACACTCTTGCACAGCTTCTTCTGGATCTCTGATGTCTAAACTTCCCCTGCTTAGTATCAGAACAGAACTTGGCCCATAGAAATAATATCTATCAAATTTTGGCAGAAGACCCACCAAAAAAGATGTTTTTTATAAAAATGCAGCCTAAAATGAGCACCACCACCCAGTATTCTGTCTCCCATATAAGCCAATCTACAGTGTAATCATCTTCCATTCTTCCCCACTGCACACATCTGGATAAGCAATTATGAAAATCAAAATCATGAAAAAGTCCACATTTCATGCCTGCTTAAGCTGTCATATCTCAACATTGTGATGTCTGGCACCATATAAATGTCAGATGCAATCGACAATGTAGGTGCATTCATGCAAAACACCTTAGTCTATTGACATTTTGAGGGGAAAAAGCTCCATTTTGGAAGACAAAAATTTCAGGATGACTGACAACTAAATAAAATTATGCTTCATCTGCATTTGCCAGCATCACTATGCCAGTCTCCTGTGGGGAGCTTGTCTGGTTGCTTTCCCTTTGGCTGTTAAGAGCATTCTTTCAAAACTATACACTTTTAGAAACCTGAATGTCTAATGATCTCCACTACTTATTCTTGGCAGCTTCTCTTTGTGCTGAAGAAAAAGGGAAAAATTAGCATATTAAGTATCTTTTTGTGTCTTGTTCCATTATAATACATTATACTCTATCTTATCTCACCTTCCAAAATTGATGGGAACTGTATTCCCTGTATTCTTATTCAGCTGCTAAAAATTTTTAGAAGGGCCTAACCTGTGTATTCACTGATACCTTTCCACTGATTTTTATTGAAACAGATTGGTCCTCATAACAATAATTAACTAAGCAGAAAAACCTGGGTCAAATTTCAGCTGCATTTTCTTTTTTTCCAATGGTACATTATACATTTGTCTGGTCTCAATATCCAACAGATTTTGAATATTAGGTGATGAAGGCAGGACTTCAAAATGTTTGAGTGTTCATCTCAGGAAAACACTCAGAAATCTGGCTGCCTGGCATATCTGCTAAGTCTGTAAAATAACACAAGTAGAAATTTAATGTCAGCAATGATAACATGAGATCTCTGGTATATTGCAATTCTCACTGGATCTATGCACGTCTTTTTTTCTCTTCTTTCCATGCCTTTTCTTTGCCTTCATGTTGAATTTAGGAATTCGCAGCTGTTTTTTGGGTGAAGGTAGATGAGAGGAAGGGGCTTCTTTCTAGGCTTGATCCTCTAAATCTAGGCCAGACTGTGATCCTCAAATCTGTATGAAAAGAATCCTTTCTTTAAAGTTCCCATTCATCCTGAGAAAAAGAGGAATTTACCATTTCAGCAGAATTTTTCTTTTCCTCAGAAACACTTTGGTATAGGCTTCATAGGTTATTTTCTTATCATGAGATGACATATTAACACATTAATTTTTATGTGCACCAATCAATTTTGGCATTAACTTTTTTCTAAAGTCCACAACCAATTTATGGCCGAAAAAAGTCCTTTGTAGTTCAGCTCCACAAGAACCACAAGGTTTAAAGACCAAATCGTTCTTAAGGGTGATTTTTCTCATATGTTCAAAAGCATGGCTTGGACCACATCTACAGAGAGCAGTTTGGATCCTGTTAATAATGAAGAAAACACAAAAAGGTTTCTTAATAAGAAAAATGCTGCAGACACATCATGTACACTCCTCCAAAATGTGGATAGGGCCTTTATTCACCAGCCTGATGTGAAGTTTCTATATCGTGCTACTGCTTTGTTTTGGTTTCATCTTTCCACTCCTCATCCACCATTTTTTGGGACACAAAACAGCCCAGCCAGTACAGCTGGAGACAAGGGCTTGATCTAGGTGAGAGAAGAGTCATTCAGACTCCTGCTGGAGACTGCTACAAAGAACTTCAGAGGAGCAGGAGCATTAATAGGCCACTTCCAGTGGGACAGTGAAAGCTTAGGAAATTTAAATGGGTTCACAGTTTCCAGAAATGAATTCCCTTTGTCATAAATCATTGAATGACAGAGACATAGGTCCTGATTTAAAGGATGTTTTCTTTTTATTTGTCTGGGGTTGCCGGTGTGTCTTTACGCAAAGATGAAAATTTATCTGGTTTTGTACTAATTCAGAACAAATACAAAAAGATACAGTTCTTCTACAGCTGTGATAAAAACCATGTAACATATTACATAGGAGAAATTACACAAGTAGATGCAGAGATCAAAAGTTGATTAGTAATCTAACAATCAATTAGTTAATTACTATTATTTGTGTGAGAAAGGGGTCCAAAGTCCTCTGTCAGACCTAGAATGTACTGTGCTCTGCATATTTTTAGGGACATGAGTAAACACAGTACATGGTCCAAAGAAAAAACACAAAATTATGTATATAAAGTAGTAGTAAGGAAAAGAGATGAGTTATAGGAATAGCAAAATCCCCAGGCACTGTGGGGAAAGCATTGAATATTTAATTGTTCTGAGTGATTGCATGCCCATGGGTGAGCCAGTTCTGTTCAGCTTAGCCAGTCAGGGCAGGTCAGCTACAAGCGAAGGAGCAAACCACAAGCACATTATGTTCACCAAAATGGGAACTAATGTTGGGTGTCATACAGAATTCCTAGTATTCCAATGAAATCTTAATTAGAAAAATGTATTAATTTGATTTCACTAATTTTCTGACATACCTTTGTGCCAAAGTATTATCTTTGAAATGCTTTGTCATTATTCAGAACTGTCTTTTCCTTTATCAACAAGTGAATTGACACAATCTTGGTATCAGCTGGATAGCTCAACATCTTCTGATCTGCTGAAAGAATCAGCAATTTGAAATAGTCAGCCAATTTTTTTTTACCTGATTTCCAAAGAGGAGCAGTGAGCTGGATTTGCCATGAGGGAACTCTTTTTCAATTCAGGAGTCTTGTGTAGGGATGACTTCTACATAGGATATACAGTTCTTTAGCAGAGACTGAAAATAACAAATCTTCAGGAAAAAAAAAATTCTATTTCTGCTTTTATAATTTTAAAGTGTAGCTTCATGTTTCACAGTTTACCTTTATTCCAAAACCTCTATTTCACATATTTCAGTTTAAGGATAATCAAGTAAAGGTCTACAGTATGGAGCTACTCAATAATTGAATACAGACATTAAATTCTGTCTGATGGGCCTTCAAAAATAATCCAAACATCAAATTCTACATAAGGTTCAAACGCACACCTTAAATTATGACTACATAAGACTTTGTATATGTGCCCATATGCATTGGGTACACAGAGTAAAGGATTTCTGATATGTGGATGCCTCTCCTCTACTCAGAAACTTCCATATAAAACAGGGAAATAGCAAGGCCTCTAAAGGGGTTCCCGGACACTTGCTCTTCTTCCTTACTAGGATATAGAATCCTCTGTTGGAATGGGATTAAAAAAATAAGAAAGTATAGTGGATATGTGATTTATATTGTGCACATAGAACTGGTTGTAGCAAAATTGTTATCAAAGAGGAAGGGATTGCAGGTTTGGGGTTTTGGGTTTTTTTAACTGAAAGGCACTCATTCCAGAATCAATGAATCTTCTCTGGAAGCTCATGCAGCTGCCAGATACACTCAGATGAGTGTGCTCTGTCCTCTGGTCTCCTATGGCTCCTCCTGGCTGCTTTTTGTGCCTGGCCTCTGACAGGAACAGCCTTGGCAGGTCCTTGATGAAAATGCAGTCTTAAAGGAAGCTTAGACCTGGTTCATTATTAGCCTTGAAAGAAAGAAAGAAAGAAGTTACATCTGGAAATTGCAGAAAGGCTGTAATTCACACAAGATAAAGTTGGATGTATAACATAAATAGAATTGGAAAGTTTGTGTTGTTTCAACAGATTGGTCTGTTAATGTATGGCCTGGTGTAGCCAGCTGTATTTAAATATATAAACACACATGTATACACATAGATATGTATATACTTGTAGACATTACAAATCTTAGAATGACAGAGTCAATCTTGGAAGTGAAATTCAAATTAAAAAGACACACTTTTGTCCAGCTTCTCACTGTAAAATATAAAGAAAAAGAAACTTCTAAAGTAATAAGTCTTTCCCTGTTACTTATTAGTAACTATATCATTTTATCACTATTCCTCTTTATTCACTACATAAATGTCCTCATTAGGTATTGACTCTAATAATGTTTGGAAGCTTGGAAGGAGAAATTTCTGACCTTCAGGAACTGAGAGTTCCAGAAAGATTATTAAATTTGTAGAACAAAATAATTTACAAAGTAATGTTATGGCTGTGTGTAAAATGTTCTTTTATAGTCCATCTGAACACTAACACCTCATTTGCCAGCACAGTCCCTGAAAAGTTGCCTCAACTGTAAAGAAATAAAAGCCATACCAGACCCTGCAAAGTCAGAGCTTAACTCACCATAGAAATGTGTGCTTAAATATAAAAATTTACAAAAAAGTTTCCCAATCAAACATGAACGTGTAGGTCTTGATACTGAAAGTTTAATAAGCATTTAAAAGCTGCTTTGTATGAACTGGTAGGAAATGCTCACTTTAGGTTTAATGATTTTTCTCTAATTAAATTTTCCATGATTTATAGCAGATGAAGGCCCCTTGCTGACTGTCCTTTACTGTGTGATCATGCCCTACCTTGTATCTATCCAAACATTGTTTTGAATTATCCAAATGTTAAACTATTTGGTATCAAAATGTCTCTGGATTGGTACTTAGAGTTTTTATGTTTCTTGCTTAACATTGGTTTGTAGTTTCTTTGTACATAAATACATCAACCTGCATTAAAAACAGAGCCTTTATCTACACAAGTTGCTTGGGGAGTAACTTTCCCTGGTGCACAGGACAAGAAAAGGCTTTGTTTTCTCTTTGATTTAACGAGTTGATTTATAAAGGTTTACTTTTAAAGCTTCTGTTTCAAATGTGCTAACTCCAGAGTTCTTATATATTGCTGAGATTTACTTATCCATGTTTACAGTCTGATTTATAAACTGCATGCCTTCTGACTCAGCAGGAATCTTTGATTTAGTACAACACTTTTAAAGTAAGTTTTTTAGTAGTTCAGTATTTAACTGAATTCAGAGAAATTACAAATGAGTGAATGCATAGTTCTTGTTTCTGTTCTATTCCAGTTTTCTCTCTTAGAATTTTTATACTGTAGAATAAAAAAGAAAAAATTCACTGTGAGAATGAGGGAATTTCAAAAAGTAAAGTTAACCAAAGCCCTCCAGTAATTAGAGTTTCTGAGTTTTGAATGTCAGTACAAGAAGGCTTCTAAATCACCTAAACACATTGGAAAATACTACTTTTTACCTCTGCAGTTGAATAAAGCCTTTTTCTGTGTATTCAAACAGATGCACTGTCTGAGCTTCCAATTTGCTTCTGAGCCATCAATATTTTGCAGATGGTTTCTCCGACTGGGGTTATATACACACCCTTAATTCTCATTATTGGCATAAAAAGTCCCCAACAGAGATGTCTGGGATGTACATTTATGTTAAGTGGTTTGGAAGAAATAGTAAAGAACTGCCCAGAATAGAGGTAATACCATATTCTCTGTTTTCTGCCTATTAACACAAAAGTACAAATACAGTTACTCAGAACATGAATTATCTACAATTCTCTATTTCTCTTTCTGTTTACTAAATAGAAACTTCAAATCTTTAGGATCTGCTTACAGTCTGATCTGTTTTGTAGCATGAATGGTTAAACCAGCTTTTGAGGAGTAAAGCTTTCATTAACCTCATATGAGAATTCTTATTCCACAGCATTAATTGAGTTTTAGGTCACTGATATGTGAATAGAAAAAAGCCAAACAAAAGAAATCCAAAAGAAACCAGTTCCATTCTTATATGAATTACGCTGGGACTTTTAAAAAATTTCATTGTGTTCCTGGTCTGCCCACCCTTGTGATGCATTTGCAGACAGTCTGAGAGGGAATGTGTGGCCAGGGAGACTGTACAGATAATCAGCTGTTCCTAAATCAGTCCCTGTCCTTGCCATTATATTGAATACTGATGAAGGCAGAAAGACAATAGAAGCTGTCACTTCAGCAGTGACACATATCCCATATCCCTTTTAGAGTTTTTTTCCCATGGGGGTGAATGTGTTTAAATGCTCTGGAGCTGGAAACTGCTTTGTGGATAAGAAATATTGATAAAACATGTCTTCCACCATGTGATAGAAGCTAAATAAGTAATAATTTGTTTTGTTACACAGAGGTACAGAGGCCTCAGGTATTCTTCCCATCTTTTTTGCCTGCTCATAGAACCCTGTCCATTCCATTGAGTCTAAACAACCACACACTGGATGGCATCAATTATTGTGTTCATTGCCATGTGCAGATATTTCAAACACGAGACCTCTTTATGTATGAAAGTTACTTGAACTAATTTTGTGCTTTTTAATGTGCAGTCATCAAAAATGAATGGACTTACAGTGAAAAAATTCAGCCCCTCAGAGCCAGAGAATGAGGCGGAACGTGAGA
Organism: Ploceus nigricollis; assembly: GCA_013399945.1. Lineage (NCBI taxonomy): Eukaryota > Metazoa > Chordata > Aves > Passeriformes > Ploceidae > Ploceus > Ploceus nigricollis. The sequence continues at coordinate 421,700 of VXBC01001348.1, read as the reverse complement.
AAACATCTCCATCTAGTGGTGCTGCTCAGGCCGGGAACACCCCGTGCCTTTGGGAAGGTAATTCAGGAATGGAACAGTGAAATCTCAAGGCAGATCACATCAGTAACGCCACCGCAACTATGCTGCTATAACTGGCAAGAGTTTCATGTAAAAGCAAAACCCGTCTCAGTGAAAAGGAAAGTCCCGTGATAAAACTGTGCATTACAACTGTGCACCTGACCCTTCAGCTGCTGCTCCAATTCAGCCCCGAAACTGGACATTTTACAAACTTAACTCTCATGTCCCACTGTTCTCATACTGAAGTATTTTGATTGTTTTCCAAAGACTCAATCATGATTTCATTTCATGGGAAAAAAAAAAGGCAGATTTCCTCAAAATTTAAGATATCACCATTTAGAGAAACTGGCCCATCTCTCTCTCAGAATGATAATAACTCTTAGGAACGCAAAAGAATATCAGTTTAAGATCATGCAAAATTAAATTATATTGCATATCAGAGTGTTTTGTTGCAAAAGATTCAAATTATGAATACAAAAAATAAAGGAAGATACAGTTCATTCAGACCTGGGTTCTGACACTGCTTCGTCTCCTTGAAACATCATATTGATCCAAGAAGACAATCCCATAGATGCTTTCTACAATGGGAAGCAAACAGGAGCAAGAGAAATGGTTTCCTGGTTTTCTGTACCCATAGCTTGGTTGGTGGAAAACAAGACCACAGAAATTTCACTGAATTCAAGGAAATTTTTGATTTTTCCACAGTGTATGTGAAATCAAAATTTGCCCTTTGGTACCAGAAATTATCCTGAAATTCCCCTCTAAAGAGCTAAGTTCATGTAGAAACTACAGACCTCTGTGCACACACTGAGAAAGAATTTTCTACCTCAGATGTAAAAACACGTAATTCATAAATTATGGTGGTGTTCCTTAACACACAACAGACACGGCTGTGAAAGAAAAACAGGAAAAACACAAAGTCTTCTCTATTCCACAGTGGGAAAGAACTAACAAAATTCAGAAATCAAGATTTTTAGACATAGAGGAAATTTAAAGACAGGATAAGTCAATGTCCAGAAAGACATGAAGAGGCAAAGGCTGTCTCACACAGTGTGAGTGTGTAAACTATTTACTCCCACTTAATTTCTTAAATCTTTTTTTTGGGGTTTTATAGTTCCTGGATCGCTTTGCAGGATTAAGAAAAATTAAAAGTTAAGACTATTCTCTTCTTGTTTCTGTTAGCCTTGCTGAGTTCCTTGTTCATGTACTCTTCATTAAACACACAGTCTTTATGTCATGATCTTCTTTCAAAGTGAGCATTTCTACACAGTCAGCCCTTCAATGGACACTCCAGTATACACTTTATGGCTTTAAAGTGTATATGCTCTCCACAGAACTACATTAAAGGTATCTAACCCCCCCTATGCAAACTGAAATTATTTTCCTGCATGTGTTGCATTACATGCAGTAATTTTGACATTTTCTACTTTAACATCTTTAATAAGAAGAATCAATACCAACTTTTAAGGAGAGGGAAGGAATTTTCTTGTCCAAAGATTGCCTGGGAAATAGTTGTCTTAGTCAGTTTGATCCCATGGCCTAAGCATGGACTTTCTGGGGTTCAAAATCTGAATTCCAATAGTAACAAGAAGTCATAATTTACAGTGCTCCTGGAGCTGTGCACCAAATTTAATAAGCTTGATAACTCTGAGTTAACTTGTTCATTAACACTGGAGACACTTTGCTGCCACATTGTGTAATCCACCCTCAGCAACGTGACCATAAAAAATTGCCAATAAATTATTTCAAGTTGGGTTTTGTTGATGGTAGGCATTACCCCTTAGTGCCAGAAAGTAAAAGCCTGAGCTCCTTGGAGCCATCAGGAGAACTTTTTCTTGTTTCTGTGGGTTCATGATTTTATCTAGAAGCTCTTATCCTGAAGTATATCATAGACTTTATAATTGTACCTCTTTTTTTCAAAATACAGAGACATAAAGCCATACATGGAGCCATAGCTTAAATTAATTTACTCTGCAAAGCAATACAGCCGTAAGGAGGGGAAGCTTTGAAAGGGTGTTTGGAAAAAGCTGTACAGCCCCAGAAAAATTTTAGAGTGGTGGTTTGCTGTTATGCAACTGGATGTGAATTTTCATAATCTTGTGTTTATTTAGGCAGTAGTCGATCCTGCTGTAAGGACATGGAAGTGACAGGAGAGGGCAGCAGAACACAGCCATGACCTCAGAGCTCGAGCAAATGTAAGGATTTTTAAACAAGCTATTTATATGCTCGGAGGTTTTGCAGTATTCTGCTTCATTCTGGCCATGCCTGTGTGCCTGACGGAAGAAAGTGTTTAATTGCAGCTATTAAGTTGTGAGTAGAAAGCCAGAAAGATACAAAGCTCTCTGAAGAAATCTAAATTCAACATTTGATAAGAAAATTCTAACACTGCATTTATCCTTTATTTCATTTAATGAAAGGAGACATAGGCTCAGGCTTACAGAAGAGGTACTAAATCCCTATTCTGCATTTTTTGATTCTGAGTCGAATGCATCTTGGTTTACTTTGGGAGAAGATTTTGTCTCCTTGTCCTGGTTTTGGTCAGAATAGAATTAATTGTTTTCTAGTATCTGACACACTGCTGTGCTTTGGATTTAGGATGATAACAATATTGATAACTCACTAATATTTTTGTTGTTGTTGAGCGGGGCCTGAACCAAGGCCTTTTCTACTCCTCACCCCAACAATGAGGCTGGGGGACACAAGCAGCTGTGAGGGGACACAGCAGAGGCAGCTGACCCCAACTGATCCAGGGGATATCTGAGACCATACAGAGTCATGCCCAGCAGTTAAACCAGGGGGAACGTGGGCCAGGGGCTGCTGCTCAGGAAAAGATTGGGCATCAGTCAGTTGGTGGGGAGCAATTGTTTTTCATTTCCATCACTTATTTTTCTTGGGGTTTACTTCTCCTTTTTGTTATTTTCTTTTTCATCTATTAATAATATTTCTGTTATTTTTGTAATTATTATCATATTTTATCTCAACCCACTGTCTTCTGACTTTTACCACTCTGATTCTCTCTCCTGTCCCATCCTGAGGAGTGAGCACGTGGCTGTGGGGAGCTCCTAGTAGCCCACAGGGATTAAAACATGAAGTAAATGTTTTGAACTTTATTGTCAATGTCATTCCCTGTTCTTGAGATTGTTTTTTTTTGTTTGTATACATTCTCCATGCCAGACAAAACCCCTGCATGTCCATCCTGGAATCCATTGGTATTCCCTGCTCTTGCAGAAGGGAGACAATCTCAAGGCCTCTGTGGCTGTGCTGTGTGGTAATATGAGCTGAGGTCCTGCTGCAGGTGCTGCATGTGTCAAGCTCAGTTTGAGCACCATCACTGCTATTTGAGACTAATACTGACCCTTCTGCCACTGTTGTGCCACTGCATGGACAAGGCAAATGAATTTCTCCTGTAAACTCTGGTATCTGAATTGGTTCATATTTATTATACTGATGAACTGGTGACTTACTGTACTGGATGTCTGGATTTAATCATGAGTCCTCAAGTCACTAAATCAATAAATTACTCCTGCTCAGCTCAAGTGTCTTTTTGACTAAGACTGCTGCTATCCAAATCAACCTAAAAGCCCCAGTCCATGATCACAGCTGCAGCCTCTGTCCAGATTCCCTAACAGATGTAATTCACTCAGTCTGTGTGCCTGGAGAGCACACTACAGCACAGGTTTCTTTACTTCAGTGCCAAATTTTGATGCCAGTTGGAAATGTCTGGAGACAGAAATTCCCTGGATGTTCTCAGAACAAGGAGAGGAGTGGCAGCCGCTGTGTGGCCACGGTCTCTTCTTCAGTGCACCTCACATACCATGGTGAGGGCAGAAAGGGCATCTTTGCCATCCATTAAACTCTTGGCCTCACTGCAAACGTGCTCAGCTCCAGTCCTCCTCGTCGTGGTACTGCCAGGTGAAAGCAATGTTTGCACTGCAAGCTGAACCTTTCTGCTTCACATCACACATAATTCACAGCCCCAATTAAATAATGCTGTGTCCTGATTATTAACCACTCAGCTCATATAGTCATGATTGGATGAGGAAAATCATAGACAAAGCAAAATTACCAGTTTCCAGAAATGTTAACAGTCCACTTTGGCCCTTGGACCAGGCAGGTCCTTCCTTGGAACATAATCAGGAAGCAGATCGTGTCTAAAGAGATTCACATTGTAGACTTAATCTTCCAAAGATCCAAGGAGTTCTATCAATGATTGCTAAAACTGAGGATGACAGAGCATGATTCATTCACATAATGACTTCTGTCCTTTGGGATCTCAGTTGTGTCATTACTGGATTCCCAGATGTGTGATTTTTAATTACCACAAAAAAGCAAGATATGCCACCATGCAACCCAGTTCCCTCAGGCCAAATTGCTTTGAGGTGCAGCAGTGAATTTTCACTGACTCTGCTGAGCAGGATTTTGAGCGTGTGGCAGCTTCATGGGCTGATACTCATCACTCTTAGATGAGAATTCTCCTGAACTAATAAAGTTACTAGACTTCCTTCACAGGAAGTCCTGTGAAAACCTTGTAGAAACAACACCTCACTAGTGCTGTGATAAAATCGCTCCTTATTTCTCATAGAATTTGAAGCACCTGAAGTAGAAATTCAGTGCACTTTTCAGCTGTATAGAAATATATTTTGAAAGAGTAGGAAACATCTCTATTTTTCAGACACACAATCAGTGCCAGCCAACACTGCCTAACTTTATTCCACCTCACTGAGGAAGAAAAGGTTTAGTCCAGTGCTGACTTTGTGTTGTTATAGGTAGGAGCAGAGAGACTTATAGAAAGTGAGAGAGATGCAGAAAGAATAAAAGGATGAGGATTCTTCCCCAAAAGGGTTAGTCAAGACATTGTGATAACTAAAACAATGGTTTGAGTCTCCTTTTTACCTAAGTATAATCCTTTGATATGACATATTTTCATTTTGGTCTTGTGAGACAGAAGGTAACACTCTTTTCCTAGCTGCTAGTATTGGTCACTTTAGATGATTTATTCACTTGAGTGAATAGACTTTGCTCTTTTTTTCTCAGATAAAGTCTAAAGTCAAACTTAGCTTTGGTAGATTACCTGAATATAAAACAATGTGGTATTTGACAGAAGAATTTATCAAGGAATAAAACCTTGGGCTGGGGAGTCCTAGACTTGTGTGTTCTCTTCTCCTACTCTGATGAAGCCAAGGAGACATGAGTTCACCAGGGTCCCTCCAGTCTTTACATTTATTTAGTCAGGTGAACGAGTCTGTTCCCAAAGTTTCTGAAGCAGAGGGGGAATTTCTCTGAGCTCTCCAGGATATAACTCATCTGTCCATGGCAGGCATAATTATCCTACCACACTTACCCCGTTGGTGTTTCTGTAATAAGAAAGCAGATACATTTTCCACTCTCTTTCTATATTTCCAGACATTAACATTATGTTTTCACTTCTTATAATCACTGCAGAATGGAGTCTGATGAGTGAGTTATGCCTTTGGTGCCGGCTGACATCCAGCTGAACCTGCTACCAGAATTTTAACAGCATGCTCAGCAGCAGCAGCAGCAGCAGCAGCAGCAGCAGCAGCAGCAGCATGCTGCTATGGGTTTTGCAGCAGTTCTCAGTTTCAGACGTTTAGTTAGAGCACTGTTTTGGTTTGTTTCCAACCTAAGACAAACAGTCATTTCTCTGTCAATGGCAACAGCAAGAAACAAATTTTAAAATCTCACATGCTTCTAAAGCCAAAACAAAACAAAACAAAACAAAAACCCAGATTACTAAAAATCAACAGACTTGTGTACATGTTAAAAATTACTGAATACCAGATTGTTGCTGTAGTGCTTCTACTGTACAACTTATTTAGAAGCAGCTGTTGGTCGTGTTTCAGGGAAAGGTTTACTCTTTTGAAAATCATTTACCTCTAGAGGTGACAATAGCAGGTCCAGCATCAATTTAACAGTTCCATGTCACTGCCTTTTCCAGATTACTGTTTCTTGGGATAGAGAAGTACATGGCAAAATAAAAAAGGACCTAAGGTCTCTGAATGAAGACAGGAAGACAGAAATACTGCCAAGAGCTTTTTTTTTTTTGCCCCCTTTCACTAAATCAGTCTCTCCAACAGCCTGGTACTTTGCTTCATTAGCTGTTAAGTAAAATCTGATTTGTATTTGTGAAGCTGCTTCTATCTCATCTGTAGATCTTCAAGTACATTTCAGACACCCAAGTGCTATGTATAAGAACAGACAAGAATTATAAATTATTGTCCTGAGGCCAGACCATTTTAATTGGTTAGCTTGAAGTGGAACATGAAACTTGAGAGATCAGGGAGGCTGTAACATAAACCCAGGAGTACCTGAGAGAAATGAGGGTTGTCTTGTCTTTGTAAACTATTTTTCAAGGCTCTGTAGCTTTGTGGGGCTCACAGCTTATTATCAATCTAAGGACATGGGCAAACATTCAGGGTGGTTGTCAGAAAAAAAAAAGAAATTGCAGAAAGGAAAATTTGTCTTCTAACTTATCCCGTGTGTTTGTAATGCCAACATTTACCCACATTGCTCTGAGGAGCTGTTTGTGTCCTGCTGGAGTGGAACCTGTAAACTTCTGGGAGAAAGAGGATCACAGTGTCCCAGCTGCAGCACTGAGAACAGAGGGTGAACATCTCTGTTGGCCTTTGTGCCAATATTGAGTTAGAGTTACATTTATTCATGCCTCTTCCTCCCCTTCTATGCATCCTCCATGGAGTGTTTACTTCTGTTAGCAGCTCACCCAGGTGACTATTGGTGTCTTTTCTCATGGATGCTCAAAATTATGGGTTGAACTGTGATTTAGACATTAATCTACAGACTACTTTAATGTGCATGTGCTGAAACAACAGAGAAAGAAGAGAAAATATCATAGATATTCATTAAGATTTCTTGGTTGCTCAGTAGGACTTCACTCATCACAAAGATAAAAAAGCAAACTAGACAGGATGTTTACCTCAGTTAGCAGTCACAGATCAAACATCACCTCCTCAAGTACAGAACAAACATGTTGCAATTAACTACTAAGTCTGTGAGATTGTATGCTTTGATCATTTAATAATGATTCTAAGGTGAATAACTTTGCTAGAGTAAATTTTGCTTTTGTAAAACACTAACTACACAATATCTGCCTGATTTAATAGTATTTAAATTAATTGGTTCTATGGCCAAAGGTGATCTGCTAAATTACAATATAATATTTCAGAAAGAAGAAAATGAGTGATTGCAATTTTATTTTCTCTGAGTTCTATGAGGAGGCTTTGCGGTTCAAATTAAAGAATTATTTGACTTCAATTTTCAGCAATGAAATTTTATGATCACTAGAATTAATGACTGTCATTTTTAAAGCAAACAGGATAAAACCCTTTCAGATATCTTTAGTAAAGTTCTCTTCTGCTTTAACAACTACATTAACGTAATAAGTAGACCTGGCTCTTAAAACTTAGTGAAAAAGGACAAGTCAAGCAATGGGAAAATGTAGAAACATTGGCTCCAGCACGTTTTGCCATATCCCCAGAGAAGCTAGAGGGATGAGGTTACTTGAGCCCCCTTCTGAGACCCAAGTGGAAAGATATCAAGAGAGGAGTAGAACAGGGATCTCCTGGGGTGGATCGATGTTATTAGTAAAACAGTTGGATTTGCCAGTTTAAACCAGAGGTGAAAATGGGCTTCAGCAGAAGAATACAGAGGCAAATTTAAGAGAGATCTATTAAGAGGGCACCAGAAAGCTGGTCTGAGATTCAGTGCATAAAATAATTAATCACCAAGCTTTTGGCAGCATCCAGAATACATCTGGTGTTTTCTACACATCTAGGAATGCTCACTTGCTGCTCATAAAGGCTTTGTTTGAAAACATTGGCACTGGACAAAAAGAAAAATTTTGGGTGGTGTTATAGAGTTTAACCTGGATAGATGCAATTCCTAAAAGCAAAATGTCTGATGCTTTGAATTTATTGTATCATGACAAATTACTTAATTTAAATGAAATGCTCAGAAAAGTGAAAATTAGAGTTCAACAACTATCTGAAGTCATATTGAGGGACTTTTACAAAATCTTGATGTGATTCATTGTTCTGACTTCTGTCACAAAATTGGGCAAAATGCAATGCAAAAAAAAAAAAGCTATACACTAATATCTTTGAATGTGGGAGAAATTGCTAATTTCATAAACAATCTGACATCTTTAAGATAAAAAGAATCATTTCCCATCTTAGACCAATTAAGACATTTACAGAATATATTGTGATATAACTTTGGACCTTCTGTGCTAATAGGTGTTCATCCTCTTTCAAATAGCACTAGGAAACTGTGAGGAGAGAATGATCTCTTCTCTCTGGTTATGATTTACTCACTCTTCTGAGAGTGACATGTTTCATCAGGGCATCATGGTGAAAAATATTCAAGTTTCAAAATTTAATCTGAACATAAAATATTTGATACATTCATATACCCCTTCCTGGCCAGTTTTGCAATGGTTTTTTGGCAGCTGTCTGCCCAGCAGTGTGAACAGACAAGAAATATTTGGATGTGATCTGGTACAATGCTGGGTCTAGAGGAAATGATTTGGTAGCAGAAGTGTCTGGTCTGCAGTGATAACTCTTACCTGTTTCTTGGCACATGAGGAGACAGGTCAGGTACTCTTACAATATCCCAAACCTGAATCAGCAGTCAACCTGAATCTAAAATTGCATCATTTCTTAGGGTGCTATGCATTTATAAAATTATATCTTATTTTAACCGAGGTGAGCTTGAAGAAGGGAATTTTGACCAAAATGGTTTCTGTGAGGAAACCTCCCTTTGCTAGCATAGATGGAAATATACTTTCAGAGCTTCCCACATCCAAGGAAGATATTATAGTAAAAGAGAAACTGGAATATGGGTTAAGTGGATATAGAAGATCAAGATACATTGACTACTCTGAGGCAACGGCAGGTTTTATGCTCTTGTAAAATGTGTCAAAAATCCTTGACTTTCTCTTGTGCAAAACAGGACTCCCTCTCTCCTCCTCTGCCCAAACCCCCCAGGTTTTTAACCTCCCAGATTTCAAAACAAATGATTTGTTCTTATGGCCAGCCACATGCATGGGAGGGGCATGCAGATCATACGCTGAGCAGTGTTTTTGAGTTACAGGGATCTCAGACCAGTCAGCTAGTACAGGGCAGAGATTTAGTCACCTTAAACCTGTGATCTCACTTCTTAGCTAAGACATTAGCAAAGTGTTTGAAAATAGAATGCAGGGGGAACTATGGTTTAGTCTGCTCTGAATCACACAGATAAAGAAAAGCCAGAACAACTTCAGTGACTTTTACTTCTGTAGTGGTAGCGTCAGACAGCGTTAGTCTAGGAGTAGGAATAAAGTGTGGTTTCTGGTGAGATATTACAGACAAAATTGAAAGCTAAAAGATGATTTTACATCAGGGAAAAAAAGCAATAACTGAAGTAAAAGGAAAATAAAATGAGACAAGTGGAATCAGTCAAGCAACAGTATAATATTAATGCAGACTGAATTTTGAGTGGGTTTGGCTGAGAAAGTTCAATTAAGAGAAGGTTAATGAATTTTTGGGTGCCTTTTTCTAACACACATTGTTTTCCATACTAGGACAGCAGGGCTGATCTGAAATTGTGAAGAAAGCCTCTCATAATAGCTTTTTTATATTTGAAAAATCAAAGTCTTCAGTTTTCTGAGGTGAGCACAAATTACTGGCATAGGAAGGCCAGAGTGTGGTTGTTCAGAGGTAATCTGCAATATTATTTGGTGCATGAAATACAGAAAGAAGAGCCATTCATTCATATATCCTCATTAGAATTCTTCCTGAGGATGGATTTGGCTCCAGATTTTCAGACAAGTCATTTTGGGATGTAGTATCCCCTTGGCACATCAGTTTTCTATTCCTAGTAGTGCATATTCGTTCCATGTGCATTTAGACAGAGAAATTTTGAAGGTAAAAGCAGAACTTGGCTACTGGCTGACACTTAGGAGCAGCGTGTACTTTTGGCTTTGAACAATAGTCTTGACAACCTGGATGTCACTGTGGTAATTCACTGTCTGAGGCAGAGACTGCTGAAGCATTTATAACAAGAACAGGCAGTAGAGGGAAGAATGTAGGTGCAGATGTGATCCTTCTTCTGCCATTAGTACATTCTTCCAGCCCAGCAGAGTAAGAATGAAAAATCATGAAGGGAACATCCTGGTGGTTGAATATCAGCCTAAGGGTAAATGTCAAGCTCTTGTGACTTAATTTTCAACGTATAATTTAAATTTCTCATTCAAAACCACAGATATTAAGCAGCAAATCAGGATAAGCAATTCAGAGTAAATCCAGACTCTGGAACAATCCAGCTTAGTTCTTCCTTCAATCTCTATGTTTCCTTTCAAATGTCCAGCCTTCCCTTGGCTCATTACTTCCCTCCCTTTCTGCAGCTGCAGCCCCTCCAGAGGACCTGTTCTTTTCTCTCCATAACCCTTGCCTGTGTGTTAATTCTAGTTATTTTGAAGTCTTTTGCAATTTACTGAAAAAAAAATACTGGACATTGAAAGCAAGTTCTTTGAAATATGAGCATTTTGTGGCAAAATGCTGCAAAACCATAGTGATTGCTGTAGTGTTCAAGGAATGACTGAAACAGCAAAAAAAAGTAGAGGGTACTCTGAGTGAACAGAGGGAGATATGACAAATAAAATAGCATAGAGAAATTCCAAAGGCCACTAAATGACAGCGCTTCTGACACTGACTATAAATAAAGAAAATATTTTCAGACATCTTAGATAGGTAGATTGTTGCACCAAGAAATTCTGGGACAGCAGAATAGTGTAAGCAGTCAGTGAGCTGCTCAGTCTGAGTCATGAGTTAATTTTCAGTTTCCAGGATACATTTTAGTCAGGACAGTAGATATGAAAGCCTCCAAATCTATGCTAGCTTTATTAGAATGAATTGAATGTCATTGTGTGCAGGGCTGTGATTTTTTTCTTGTAGCTTCAGGCATTGTTTTATATCTTGAACCAGTCATCTTTAATGCAAAATTCACATCCAGTGATCTATGGGCAAAGTATCACAAGTGGGACTGTCTGAATTGCTAGTTACCTTGAGACAGGAAATTAGTTTCAATTGAGGCTAACTAGGAAAGTATATTTTCATCTGTTTGCTCACCAAAGCAAGATTTTAAGATGCATTCAAACTTCTAAGTTACTTGAAATTATAAAACTGACATGGGACACAGCTGCCCCTTTTGTAAGTAGAATATTTTAATTTAAGTTGATGTAGTATTAAAGTGTTGTTTCTCTATAGATATAGAACCATCTTTTTAGAAGTGAGATATTGCAGGAGTTGTGTCACACCTGTAATAAAAGGAGGGTTTGCTGGCAGGGCTGTTCATTTCCCACCTTTCACCAGAACTCCATTCATGCCTTCTAATGCAGTTGTGAGATGGGATTGTTTTATGAAGCCTCCTGCACTGGAAAGATTTAATTTGATTTCTGTTTACAAGAAAATCATTAATCTGCATTTATAAAAGTGATGTTTCTTCTATTTTATAGTCAGCAATTGGATTTCTATAAGAATATTCCTTGAGTGACTTATAAGACATGTAGAAAGTTGACATTTATTGTCATCTATCTGCAAAATTTATTCTACAAATTAAGCCATGCTACCAGCCTGTCTACTTCATCAGTAGTGTTGTCTTTTGAATCCTATTATCAGTGTAGAACAAATATTTCAGTTTTCCACTACAATGCAGCCTAAACAATGAGGGGAACTGTTGACAGACCATTACCCTGCTGTAAAAAGGGATTATTTCACAGTAATTGACTCTCTCTTTGAGGATGCTGTTCAGGTGATATACCTTGACACAAATTTTTTTTTATAGTAGAAGACAAAAATAATTTACTACTTATGTGTCATGAATAGGTTAGAGTCCAAAGTAAAATTACCTCTGCATTCTTCTTCCTGTTTTTAATTAAAGCAATAAATGTAGACAGGTAATGTTCAGAATGAATCAGCAATTCTTGTGTTTTAAAATTAAAATTGTGTGAAAGAAATAAAGTGTGTGTGAAAGAAATAATGTCTAAGATGTTGTTGTTTGGACAACATTGTGTTTCTGAAGCATCAGAATTTTAGAAAAGGTAAGGGAGCGGGAATGAAAAATAAGTTATTTTTAATGCCCAGAAAATCTAACAAAACTGGGAGAGCTTTTAAACCTCTTCTAAACTACACTCTTGGATCTGTCAGTGTGTAAAATCAAACTGGACTCCACAGAAACTGAGCCATGTGGATAAATAGGTTTAGATCAGAGCTGTGTGCAATGCTCCAGTGAGAAGGCCACTAAACAATGGAGGCTTAACCATGTAAGAGCACAGTGGCAGTCAGGTACAGCATATGAGGAAATTTCTTACAAGGAGACTACACTGAGTAGGTAGAAGCCAAAACTGACCTTTGTTTCCTGGATTTTTATCCTGTTTGGATTCCATGATTTTAGGTCCTTTAACTAGACCCACTGCAGAGCACTCAAGCTCTGCTTTGGCATGTAACTTTTATTGCCTATAACTGCCTACCTGTGAAGATTATAAACTCTTTCAAAGCCATTAGAAAATAACTTTTCTTTTGCTTTCTGAACCAATTTTACTGCACAAAAAAACAACAACAACAACAACAAAAAAACAAACCAATTGAGAGGCTTCATAACAGCCACAGCAGAAAAGAAAGCAGAGTTCATACTGGCTCATTATTTGATTTACTATTCTAAAAACAACTTCCAAAGACAACTTGTAATGTGCTATAGAATAACTTCCTAATGATTTAACTATGCCTTACTGTGAATAATTAAGGGATCCTTCAGTTTAATTTAAGCATTTAGGAGCTGTTCCAAACCTTGAAGATAAATGTAAAAGAAGTTTGTACATTCAACACTCTGCGTGTTCTCCTACCTGGGCAAAGGAGTGGCACACACTGCCATCCTAATTATGATTTGAGAGGTACTTTCTACTAGGTGCAGTCAAAAGCAATATGAAAACAAAGCAATTTTTACTATGAAATTAAAAAGACAATGCATTGTTAGTGTAAAGTTAGTGAAAGAATTTCTGTAATGAAGGAGAGCATGATAGTTATGATGTTTAAAAGTTTGACAATAATTAGTCATTTTGCAATGCTTTATTGCTGTAAAGAATAATTTCTCCATTTTGATCCTTTTATTTATCCTAGATTATATCCACTGACAATTTAGCTCATATTTCAGAATTAAGTTACAAGCCATTTATTGTGACATAGTCAATGTATCATTTTTCTAATTTCAAAGACAATATGATACAGTTGTGCTTTTCCTTGCCCTGGAGATTTGTGCAGTTTGTAAAATATAATGAAATGCATTTTTTCAACATCTGTAGTGTGCACACTCAAAAAAATCCTTATTTGTAAGAGAAGTGCTGTCCCTTTTTAATGGAAAAGAGATAGTATATTTTCCTCTCAACCTCTTCTTCCAGGGGAAATGAACAATTACAAAGGTGTGGCTGAAATAAATAAAACAGAAAATCCTGATACTTGGGCCGATTCCGCCTGTGTGCATCTGAAACAGACTGACCTGGGTGTGTGCAGAGCTGTTCCTCTCACATATTCCCACGTTTCTGAGCACAGCTGCTCTGGATCCTGGCAGGCTGCAGTGAACATGAGGCAGCAGTGAGCCCCCACAGTGGTACAGGACAACTGCACCTGGGGCAGCTTTTCCTGGAGAGCACCCAGGAGTTCAGGGAAAGCTTTTGCTCCTGTGTCTGGCAGTTAGGAGACCTCACTTGAAGTACTGTGTCCTGCCTTGGGCTCCCAAGAGCAAAAGTAAAGTGTCCTCACACTGGAGTGGCTCCCACAGAGGCCATCACCCACAGGATAAAGCATCCAATGCATGGGGAGGAGCTGAGAGAGCTGAGCTTGCTTAGCCCTGAGAAAGCTGAGCGGGAATCTTGTCATGTTTTGCAGCTTCCTAAAGGGCAGGTGGAAGAAGATGAAACCAGGCTCCTCCTGGAGGTACATAGTGAAAGCACAGGAGTCACTGAACACAATTTACAGCAATGGGAGAGTTATATAAAAATATATATATATATTGGAGGTAGTAGAACACCAGACCAGAGGATCTGGAAGCTCCATCCCTGTTAACATTCAGAGCTTGACTAGAAAGGACACCCAGCAATCTGGTCTAATGTTGAACTTAGCCTTGGCTTCAGCATAGACATTGGTCAAGATGACACCTGAAGATGCCTTTTAAAGCCAAATTTTTCTATGATTGTAAGTATCTAAAGAAACCAAAGGATTTTTTAGTGTTCACCAACCCTTCCCCCTATATCCCCAAACTCTTTGGGGATTCCCCTTAGGCATGAAGAATTCCTAATAGATTTGCAGCTAATGCTTCTGGGGAATTTTGATACTTTTTTTTTTTTGTCCTCTACATTTTAGTTAAGATTATTTTTAAAGTCTCACTGAAGACTAATGGCCACACTCAGAGCCATTCTAAAAGGGACACTCAAGTTTGCAGAGGATGGAAAAAATCTTTTGAGGGGAAAAAATGAGCAGTTCTGTTTTAACTTTACCAGAAACTTCTTTTTGTTTTGGCAGCACCTGATTTGGAGTTAGGAACATTTAAAATACAGCTCAGGACAAGAAAACCTGGTCCTTGGTAACCAAAGATTATTTCAATGAACAAGATGGTAGTTTCATGAGAAATGTGTGTGTTTCTCCTTTTACTAGAGGTTCCCATTTTGATTGCTGTTTTTTAATTGTCTTGTGTTATATCACTGATAAGGCAAAAAGGAATCTAAAACTGTCCCCATGGCAGAGAAAGAGTATAAAGTAGCAAGGGTGATCACATCTCCTCAGGGAAAAAGCACTATGAGAGAAGAGAGGAAAACACCATAGGGAGGGGACAAAGCTACATTTCTATGGCATTCTTTGAGACTTGGCTTCATGTCCTGAGAAGCTTTTTGTATGTAAAGTCTGTATTGACCACTACATTAACAGGAAAAATAAGTTTGCAATGGGCTTCAACTCCAGCCTTTTTTAATTAAGCTGTCACTATTTACAGATATACTCTAAGCATTATAGGTAAAGGGCAGCTCTTTATGAGAACATTTAAGTATGGCAATTGCATTTTCTCTGGAGTGTATTGTTGCCTCCAGCTGTAACTTGATTTATAAACTGGAAAGCATTATCTGGCTAAAGGAAATGATCATGCATTTTGTTAGCAGAATTTTGTTATTATGCGTTTGGAAATGCAGCATGAGAATTTGACTCATTCATATTGCAGCAATGAAAATGTACTTCTTGATATTTTGGTTA
Organism: Ploceus nigricollis; assembly: GCA_013399945.1. Lineage (NCBI taxonomy): Eukaryota > Metazoa > Chordata > Aves > Passeriformes > Ploceidae > Ploceus > Ploceus nigricollis. The sequence continues at coordinate 406,338 of VXBC01001348.1, read as the reverse complement.
CATCTGAAATTCTGCAGCATACATGAGTTTTAGAGGAATTACAGTATATCATAGTAATTCTGGTAATAAATTAGGATCTTGTTGTATAATTGTAAAATCCATCCCAACCCTATGGAATTAGCAATCTAAATATTTCTGGGTCTTCTTTTTCTCTTCTTCGTTAATTCTGTAACTGTAGAAAGTACAATTCCTAGAAATGTCAAAGAAAATTACCTATGAAGGGAAAGTATTATATCCCCTGTGACAATTAGCAACAGAATTTGTACACTTAAGAAATTTTAGTTAGCTCAATTAGATTAGATGTACTGAGGGCAGGGACAAAACAGGATATTTACATATCAAAGTTTTAAATAACAAATGAACAAAAACCAAACAAAAACTCAAACAACAGAAAACAAAACAAACAAGAAAAACACACACGCAAAAAAACCACCCCAAAATAACAAACCAAAACAAAAACAAACAAACAAAAAGCCACAAACTCAACACCCAAAGAAAGCATCTCACAACAACAGTTCCATTTTCTGGTCAAGTTTTCTGTCACCTCTTATCTGTGACTGTATCTTTAGTAGTGAAATCTTCAGGGCAGGGGCTTTGGCTCCATCTTTGCATGTTGCTCTTTGCAAAATGTGCACTAGGGAGCAAGTCGTGTTTGTTATGTAATTGCAATAACTCCTTCAAAGCCCATCTGGGGCTGCAGTCTTACTGAGTTAGATACCACCCAAAATATGAGTGAGAGTGTGCCATTGAATTTTTGTCATTAGGAAGAAGTGGCTGGAGGCAAGTAAGTTGTCCTGCTGTAGTGGAGATGGCAGTGCTGGCTGGCAGCTATTGCAGAACAAAGATAGCAGCTGCTCTCTGCCTTTCACTGGCACTTGAGAAGAAAATGCATCATGATAAAAGTGGATCCAAATGAGGCTGCTGTTTAATTGCTTTTATTGCAAGGCAGTGTTCACAAGACTAAAGAAATGTAAACTGAGAAGATTTTGCTGAGAAGATTTTACTGAGAAGACAGTGAAAGAACAATATAATAATACAATATAATAAGGGGTGGCATAGATTACTGCTGCTTCCTGTGGCTGGAAACATTCTCAACTGCTTCATACAGTGAGGCTCAGAGGCCCCTGATCAGACTCCTGACACAACAGACATACAGAAAAACATAAAACATAGCTACCAAAGGTGGAAAAGCAGAAAATTTAGTAAAAAATCCTGTATCTACATATTGATTACACTCCTACATGGCTGACTGAATGACCTTGTCCTTCTGAGGAAGAGAGATATTTCTGTTTTCATCTGTTTTATACCAGGGAGATGACACGAAGTTTATGTCTCACCCCTCAATGGATCATTACAAGCGCTTCAGTTAATGCTAAGGTACAAGATGTTCTCTGGAAATGATGGGTTTATTAGGTCTGTAAGCTCTGTGTGAGGAAATACTTGGTATTTTGGATGGTCTTAATTTTTTTTGTGTCTGCAGAAGTAAAACCAAAGCTGTAATACTTTACCAAATAATGTCATACAGTTTGTAACTGGCACTGAAATGCACTAGCAATGTTTTATAGAGATAGAAAAGTTGTTTCTAATCTTCTGGCACACAGTTTAGCATTTCATCCTTCTCTTTCAAACAGCGCTTACTTTTTGCTTACTGAGTGATCTCTCACTGCATGCAGACATGTGAAGAAAAATTGTCACATGTTCCAAAGATCAGAAAAGACAAATACTTTTTACTTTTAAAGCTTATATTTCTAGAACTGCTCTGCGAGGGGAAAAAAAATTTATTCTGCAAACTGAATCAGAAACATGGTTTAAATGATACTTTTCTCAAAGGAGAGGACTGTAAAATAAGCTTTTAAACATAAGCTGACCTTCAAATAATTTACAGGCTCATGACCTACAGAAACAAAATCGGTTATCCAACTAGTCAGCAATAAATAATTTCTCATAAATCACTTTTAATGAAATCTGAGAATGAAATGGAGAGTTAAAGTCTCCATAGACCTCAGCAATACTACTGCAATTAGTCTAATTTTTTTTATCTAGATGCCTTTGTATCAGGTCTTAAATTCACAATTGGCCTGAGCTGAATTTTTTTTGTGGCTGGAGATCCTTAGGAGGAAACATTGTATGTACTTGCCCTATTCCTACTCCTCCTTAGTCATCAACGTATGACTGCTGTCCAAAACTAGATCTTGCAACAGAGACACACTTCATGTGTGGACATCTGGGCAGCTGTTCAGATGTCTATCAGGGCTGTCCAGGGTGCAGTCATTAACATAATGAAAAGCACAGGGAATACACTTAGGTTTATTAAAATGTCAGGTTAAGAGTTGATGATCTCCCTGCTTAGGTTTTCTGAATTACTGCATTATTATATTTATCTTACTGAACTATTACATTATACCTTATCATAAGCACCATCAGCTTGAGCAATGATTTTGAATTATACCTTGCTATATATTCTTATTTCTTCTCTCCAATTTTCTCTTCCAACTACTTGATGTCTTTCTTCTGCATACTTTCTGGCCTTTTTATCATGACCATCATAAAATAAAATTCCAATCATAAGCTTAAATGCTTCTCAAGGTAGATTAGAGTCAAGCAATGTGCATAAAGGATAATGCAACATTGTGCTGATGATGGAAAATACTGAAATATGTGTGTGAATAATCCTTCTGTGAATAATTTAAGTGGAAAAAAAAAGCTTAATATGACTGGTGTCCTTTTTGTCACATAATGACACCTGCTTAACATTTTCATGGCAATTTTTACTAGGTGACTTTGCCCAGGAAAACTCTCCCATTTAATGAGGCTGAAAACAATCCAGTCAGTGCTGAGAGGGCCCCTATTATAAATTGTATCAAATGCTGAAAAGAAATTTAATAAAATATGTTGAAGTGGCTGAGGGTTATGCACTTTGGTGTTATGCAAGGAAACCTCCAGCCCTTCTGTGGCTGTCTCTGCCCTGTGGATGAGCAGCCGTCCCCAGCTCGTGTTGCAGATGCTCTAACAAGAAATGTGACAGCTTACACTGAAGTGAGCCCTGTTTATACTATGTCAGAGCGAGCCCCACAAGGAGTGTAAACTGTTTGACTCAAGAATGCCTTATTTCTAATGCTTTCTGTCATTTCAGAATTTTCTATACAAACACTGAAAATCATTTAAATGGCTTTTAATTAAAAGCATGAGAAGATGGAGTTTAATTCTTTACAATGGGAGAACTTCACATTTGTTATAGAAATTTTATCTATTTTTATCTAAAACATGCATCCATTCTTTGACAATTCATTCATTTGAGAATTTATTAGTCAAATTGCTTATGCAGTGTCTGAACATCTAGAGTTCCCAATGGGGAAAAATATTTTTTGTGTTTGTAGTGGTTTAGGACCAGCACTCCAAACTACAAGCTGCTCCTGCCTCCCCCTCGGGTCACAGAGACAAAAGGCAGAGATCACAGATTGAGATAAGAAGTTCTCTGGAAACAGCAATGAGATAAGAAAGCAAACAGTAATAGCAACAATATTCATAACAAAAGTGTACAAAAACAGAGCGATTTACACGCAAAAAAGTCTCACTGACCAACACAAAGCAGCGTGACCCCAAGAAAATGAACAAAAATGGTGGATGGACCCCCCCAAGCCCATGCTTTTCTCAGACCCAGAGCCACACCCACCTTCTTTCCTGAAGGGAGAATCCCGTATTTCTACCCCCCAGATATGATGAGAGTGTTATGGAATAACAATCTGGACAGACCCACAAAGCTCCAGGCTCTCCCAGCTCATGGCTACTGTGAAAAAATTAATTCTGTCATCACTGAAAACCAGGACAGAATTTAACTCATCTACATAATCAAACAGAATGATCAAACCTTCAGATTCACAATGACTTATCTAGATGATTTTTTTCTTCTTAAGACTTTTTCTTAAAGATAGAAGAGTAAAAGAACTCACATTTTATGTTTTTGAGGCAATACATATTGGTGTCAAGTTGTCAGTAGGGAAACTTCAAATAGTTTTTTATCTCTATGAAGTAACCACAGTGTAGACAGCATTGTCTGTTATTAGTATTTAGTATGATGAAACTACAACTTCAAGTGAAGTTTTATCCGTAGAGGATTAAAATAATTTGTACTCCTGCTTACCATAAATTAAATGCTTTCAGTCAACAGTAAGAGGTCTTGATTAGTAGGAGCAGCTTAAGTGGAAATAGATTTATAAATATTCATTTCTCTTCACATGGATACTCTCCAAAACATGCACAGGGCAATAACTTTTAATGTCTAACCTACAGCTTCTCTGAGATAAAATGAGAAACAACACTGAAAGTAATCCACAGAGCTCGTTATCAATTTCATATCTATTTCTTCCATTTTCCCCTTTTTAAGGAGTTTCTCTTGGAAGGCAAAAGGAAAGAAAAATACAAAATTCTTTATTCTTTTCCTGAGCAAGAGGTGTTTTAGTGTTAGAAACTTTACTCATCAAAGAAAACTTTGATGGTGGTCTAATACTAACATCAATAAAACATGTATATCTTAAAAAATATTCTCATAGAAAAGTTAATCAGAACAATGCTCTTTATATATTTCAGGTGCTAAGAAGTTATGTTATGGATAATCAACACTGGACATTAAACTCAAGGAAAGTATTTTGCCCTTAATGAGGGTTGACTCTCATAAGAATTTTTGCAATAAGATTATTTGAAGGGGTAAAAGGAGATTTTTAGGTCATATTAAAATATTCCTGGAGGGCGAAGCCTGAATTAAAAAAAAAAAAACTCAAAAAAAAGAAAAAAAAAGCCAAAAAAACCCAAACAAAAAAACGCACACAAAAAGAAATCCAAACACAATTATCCATAATCTCTGAATTCAGCAGAATATATGAGTAAACATTACAAAAAAAAATGTAAAAATATTTTTTCTCTGTAGTTACCCCCACAGCTGTTGCTTCAATTTACTTCCTAGAATTCAGGGACCTCTTCTTTTTTCATCTTTGGGTCAATCCTTAAAGCATCTTTTTTTCACCCTCCCCTGATGCCTGTTCTTTGGATGATTCTGGCAAACTGTAGAAACAGTTCCCAAGTGGACTATTAGGCAATGAGTAGATAGAATGGTCAATAAAAACATAAAAAAATTTCTTTGGGATCTTCTTTTGTTATTCTCAGTAATGCAAACATCTAAATTTAGATTCTTTCATTATCCACTTTACAGTGAATTTGAAAGATCTGTGACCTCATGATTTATCCCAGAAAAATTATATATATATATATGTATATGTCAGCTAAAGAAATGTGAAGTTATAAAAAAGCACTAAAAAAGCACAATATCTGCATTTATATTTCCATATAAATTGAAGTTTCACTCCAAAGATCATTAACAAGCCATTAAGAATAAATCCATTCTTACAACAAATCTGTAAGAAAGCATGTTTCCCATTCTTTGAAGCATCATTATTTTCCTTCTTTGCAGTAAAATGAAGAAGTTTTCATGGGTGAGCCTTGTAAAGACGTGTGAACCACGCCCTTATTTGTCATGCAAGTTACACAGGTTCAGGTCAGCTCCATCACTTGGCATCTCAAACTCAGATTGGACCTGGGCCTCCTGTGGTCCCTGTGCAGGACATTTCCCTGGGGTGGCTGCCAGCACAGGGCAGCCCCTCCTCACTGCAGGGAATTCCCAGCTGTGAGGTGAGGTTTCTTCCCAAATGGACAATCTGATTTCATAACACAAAGTTTTGCCTTCTACTGGATTACAGATGGGAAGGAAAAATCCCAATGAAACTAAAGAAACTACTGCCAGCCCAAAACCAATGATCAATCAATCAAAACTCACAAAAACTATGCTGCCTGAACATTTTCTAGTTGCTTTTTTTTTGAGAAAATCCTGGACTGAGAGATTGAAGACACAGAGTGAAAAATGATGATTATTTCCTTAAGCAGTAGGACAAAATGTGGCATTCATAAGATATGTAGGACACCTTTTAGATATAGGATTCAAATTATAATTTGATTATATATAATTATATATTATTCTAGTCAAAATTATAGCTCTTCAGATCTATAGCTCTTCAGGTAATAACTTCATGTTTCTGTACCTCTTACAGCTCTTTTTGGGATACAGTTATGGGAAGTGAATAGGATACAGTTATTTTGGACATGAATGGTACCTTTCTTCTCAGGAAACTCTGGAAATTTTGGTGGTCTTCAAATGGAGCCAAGCACATGTTAAAAACTTTCTGTTTATATTAATTTCCTCCTTCCAAAGTATGTCAAAAATACCAATTTTCACTGTAAGCAAATATTTCTCTAGCAAGTATTTACACAAAACCTAAATAAAGATACAAGCTTGGAGGTAGTTAATACTAAAATAGTATCCAAATTAAATTTACAGGCTGTGGTAATTTACAGGCTGACTTGCACTGATGCTAAGAGTATAATTTAAAAGTATCCATGGTCTCTGCAATGCATAAAGAGAAATCTTCATTCTGTGCAAGTAGTGTGTGCAGAAGGGTCTCTGAGTATAAATTAAATACTTCAGGCTGAGCAATGAAATTAGTCAAAGACAACTACCTGAAAAGGAAGGAAGGAAAATGCACATATGACCAGCTCCTCTGGTTTTGGTACGTGGGTTTTCTGATATGTTACTCTTAGGACTTTTGGACAGCAGCTTTTGGCTGTCAGATTCTCTTCAAGCACGGTGATGAACAGGGGGCTCTTTAATCTACAGAATATATGTTATATGGGACTTCTTGAAACATACTTATTGTATTGTCACCAGATTTCATGGGTTTGTATTTAATCCAGCTAAAGTACAAAAGTAAATTATGTTTTTGATACCATTTTTTCCAGCTCTAAGAACTGTGAACTGTATTAAGACAATTATATCTTCTTTTAGCTGATAAAATGTGACTTAAAGAACATGTATTCTTCAATATCAAATGCAAAATGACACCTGTGCTCAAAGCAAAAATAAAAATAAAAATTTCCTGGAGTGAGGAAGAAGGACTTTGAGAAGCAATCCAGAACAGTATAAATAAACCACTGCTAACTACAAGCCATATATCAAATAGGACACTGGAGATTTAGCAGTAAATTGAAGCATTTAGTCAAATCACTGCTGTGGAGGCATAAAGGTGCTGCCTGATTTTTAATGAGAATTTTATTTTGACAAGCTAAGTCAGTGATAAGTTTTTTGAGTGTGTATGTGTGCATGAAAAGATGAGGAATTTGTGTTCTACTGAAAAATATGGCTTGTCATTCAACCTGCATAAGCAAATCTACCTGATACACGTTTTGTATAGTCCTGTGAGCAGTTTGGGTACTGAATGGTTCCATATTTACATATGAACATCTGTCTAAAAATATTGTAAATGAGATCTGAGGGTTGTAAGATTCCACCTTTTACCATGTGATTTGTGCTGTTTCTACTATTATATCCAACCTCCCTTAGCAGAACACTGCCTAAAAAACACATTTATTTTTGTCCTTTATATCACACATTTTAAAACTGGTAGGAGAGCAGAGAATCAGTACTTAAATCACAGTTTCAGAGAGCCACACAGTCTATGATGTTCCTGGTTGTGTTAATAATATTCTTTAAAAGCCTGTCATAGCTCTGGTTGTCATACATCTCTCAGGAGTACTCTAAAAGAATTCATTTTTTTAATAGAATAATAGTTCATCGTGAAGAAATCCTTGGGATTTTCTTATTTCCTTGACAAATTATAGAACTTCATTAATGACACTTTTCCACTAGCCAGTTTGAATCACTGTCAAATAAAACTGTGTAGTAAGAGAGAGAAAGAGATAAGAAATGTCCTGAAACAGAGCTGGACAAATGGAGGACTAGATATGGTTTTTAATTTTCTACTTTGTTTGCAACACATTCAGTGATGCATCCAGTTGCTCTCTGATGGTTAGATACCATTATGGGAAGTATCTTAGATTACAGGGATAACATTGTTTATGATAAATTTGATCCATTAATTCACGTTGGCATATAGATAAGACACACTAATCTTCTAGGAAACTTGGTTAAAAATCTCACTATCATGCCAGAAATAATTTATAAATTCAGCTGTTTAGAAATTATTTTCCTACATGGAACAGCTACTAAAACCCAAACAAAAAACAAAAACAAACAAACAAACCCACAAAAAAAAACCCACCAGAACAAAAAAACAAAACCAACCAAAAAAAAAAATCACCAAACCATTTATAAATACATTCTGAAAGAGTTGCAGCTTTTTGCCAGAGTGGAATATTTCACTCAAATTAATAACTTTTTTTGAATTTTTGTGTTGAAAAATATGATAGCACAGACTTTTCAGTTAATTTTTTTTTTCCATATTCTTTCACCCAGAAGAGGGGAGACATGAGAACTACAGTTCAATTGTTTTGAAGAGGATGTGCTTTTAAGAATTCTGAGCATAGTTTAAAATGTAATAGGGAATTCTTATTTTCCAGTTAGCTCTTGGCATGCTGTGAAAGTTATGTACCCACTGGGAGAAGTTATTTTAGAGGACTTTAGTTTTCATATGCAGAATTTCATAGTACCCTTTCTCTTGTACACTTTTCAAGGCAACCCAGTATGAGGTACTGGAATATTCATGGATTATATCATTGGTAGATAAATGATAACCCCCAGTATGCACTCATGAGCTATTTTGGGTTAGAAGGACTGAAAAAAGATACCTCATATCCCAGTAACTCTTCCCATGCCTACAGATTTCTGTTGTAGCTGCTGGGGAAATGATGATGACAGAAGCTGCTCCCTGCAAAAAGCTGAAGCTGGGCAGCCATCAGAGCCCTGACTGTGACACACAGGAATTTTCAGGTTCTGCACATGTTTCTCAAGAAGACTCTCCTATTCAAGGGTAATAAATCTGTGAATTTGCAAATACTTATTTTTTAATATTACCCTTGACACAATGATCACAGTCTGGTTTGAGTCTGCAAGGTTTTTTTAGAATTTCAAGCTAATAATTGATAAAATCTTTAAAGATAGACAGAGAAACATTGCCTATATAGATTAATTTGGGTCAATATAAATAAAATGCTATATTCAGTTGAATTGTGGAGATTATACACCTCAGAATGGATTATTTCTAATCACACAGAGAACCTGAAAATAATTTCTCTTATTCTTTAAATAATATTTTGCAGTTCTCCTGTTTAGGTTATAGCATAATATACAATAAAAGATACAATAGAGTTAGAATTTTAATTCTATGCAAATAATTGTATAGGTAAACAAATAATATTGTTTCCTTTGTTTGATAGCTACAGTCAATATCATGATTTCAAACAACTCTCAGGAGGGGCGTCTTTGTCTCCATGTTTGTTTTAAGTATTAGACAAAATGAGGTTGCCAAAACTCATCCTGTGCTTTTGGGAGATAATACTAAAAACTATAGCTGTCAGCCTTTGTGCCTTCTGCTTTCTGGGGCTGCAGTCAAGAAAGTTCTTTACAAATTTGATTCAACTTTGTTCACTTTTGCCACTGTAAGAGAGCTATCTGTTGGGTCTTCCCCGCAGCCTTTTGGGCTGTCACCTTGATATCCTAATCCTAATCTATAGAGCAATTCAAAGGCAAAACCTGAGAATCCAAGCATGCTCAGAAACTCAATGGGAAGCTGAAATAAAACTTGGGAAAGAGCTTCATATATCTGAAATATTTGTTCTTATCACTTGGCTAGGGACATACATATTCTTTCTCCAGAGGAAATAAAAGGACCTAAAAGTCTGTGGTGGAAGACTGAAAAACAATAGGCACGAATTGAACCAAGACAGATTCTGACTGTAAATGAGGAATAACTTTTTCCCTGTGAGGGCAGTCAGGCAGTGGATCAGGCTGCCCAGGGAATGTACAGTCTCCATCCTTGGAGCTTTCCAAGATCTCACTGAACACAGCCCTGAGTAACCTGGTGAATTACAACTCTCAGGAGGGGCGTCTTTGTCATTGATCTAGAAACCTGTGGGGGTTCCAGTATGGTTTGTATGATTCAGAGATTCTATCAATCATTCTGGTTTTCTTTCTTCCACAACAAACTAAACCACATTGTGCCCTTTTCACAGGAAAAGCCAAAAAGAAGTCCACATCTGTCTAAACGGATGTCTTATCTCAATGTATTGGTGATACTCCAGCTGAAACCAGCACAGCTGGTAACAAGAGAGACAGTGTGACCTCCAGAGAGCTTGTTCTAAACCCACCTTGTGCTGGATGTAGAACATAACTTTTAGTTATCTGAGCTTGCAGATGGTAGTAGGGTAGATCCTGTGCAAATATCATCAATATTAGGAAGGGTTGTGTTGGATACAAGCAGCACTTCCACTATCCATTTCTTTAAAATCGATTGCATAAGTGTGTGTGTGAAGAAGGAGTGTTGGTCACGCTACTGTACAAGCTTCTTCCATGCTGGACAAGACAGCATGGTCAAGAACCCATAAGGATATTCAGAAAGTTTTGATGAGTGATTGCATGCTAAATTCTGGGAAAGTTGAAGTTCTGCTGATTGTCAGGGATAGGCAGAGCTCACATTTGATTTCAGGATGTTAAGAAAACAAAGTATTTAATTTATAAAAGAAAATTGAAGTAACAGCGGCATAATCCTCACTTTGCAAGCTTCCAGTTTTGAAAAATGTATCTTACTAATTTTATTTCACAACACATTACTTTATATTTTATGGCACATAAATGTCACCAGCTGTGCACTTGCTTTTTTTTTTTTTTTTGATAATATGATCATTATTTGTAATTTATGACAGAATTGAGATTATCTTGTTTTAATATGGAACTAGTTGAAAGATGTTTGAAATATTAGTCTATCCAAATAATATATCATCTTGACAATCTTGAAAAAGCAAAATGCAAGAAATAATGTATAATATTTGCAGCATAAAATGAGTATCTTAAAGTGCTTTAATTTCTCAAACAAAAATACTAATGTATCAAGGTACATGTTTAGTGTGTATATGTTCAGGTGCATGCAACATGACAATGATAAATGATTGCAATGATATTATTGCAAATCTTGGTTATGAATGTGCTAAAAAGATTTAAAGAGGAGTAATTGCTCATACTTAATGAACAGTCAGATTTTAAAAAGAGGTTACTTCTAATGTGCTCTATTTTACTAAATTGCCAGATGTCACCATCATGATTAAATTCATCTTCCTAAGTTAGACTAAGCCAGCAACAGCAAGAAAATAATTTATCAAGTCGCCCAGCCAAGGCTTTCATAACCCTGGCAAGACCATTAAAATCCAGTAAATACACACTGATAGAAACTCCTAATATATTTATATAATTAGTAAATAAGACATAGAATATCTTGGGCAAAAAAACTGTACATTTTAAAAAGAGGTTCCTTCTATGGGCATAGTCATCTCCCATCTGCATTATACAATTCATACTCTGGCAGTGATGATGTGGTATCTTCAAGAAATACTAAAGGGGAGAACTTAAGCTTGTCCTATGTCCTAAAAATGGTAAAGACAATCATCCAACTCTCCAATTAGTTGCAAATAGCCTAGGCCATATTCCTATTGCTCCCATGGTAACACTACCTAGCCTGAGGTCTCTTCCTATCCACCCTAAAATCAGGTCTCCATCAGATATCCATCTCCAAAATGAGGACTTCAAGCCTCACCCAAGACAACAGAACAGTGACTTACAACTAAACTGCAATATTGGCATCTAGTAATGGAAAAGTGATCACATTACATTGTTCTCACTCTGTTCTGGTTCTTTCAGGTCTTCCCTCAAACTGTCTATCCTGGTGATCCTTTCTTTCACCTGGACTTTTCCATAGTAGTCCAAAACTACTCTCTGGGTTTTTTTCCTTCTTGTATTTAATGTGGTTTAACCCCAGCTGTCAATTCAGCCTCCTGAAGCTGCTTGTTCAATTCCCCATGGAGGGATGGGGGAAGAGAATTGGGAGGGTAGAAGTGAGAAAACTCATTTATTGAGACACAGACAGTTTAATAGGTAAAGCAAAAGCTGCACATGCAAGCAAAGCAAAAGAAGGAATTCATTCACCATTTCACATGGCCAGGAGTTCAGCCATCCCCAGGAAAACAGGGCTCCATCATGTGTAACAGTGGCTTGGGAAGACAAACACCATCTCTCCAAACATTCCATTCTTGCATCCTCTTCTTCCCCAGCTCTACATGCTGAGCATGACACTACAGGGTCTGGGATGTCCCTTAGGTCAGCTGGGGTCAGCTGCCCCAGAGGTATCCCAGCCCAGATTTCTCGTGCACCCCCAGCCCCCTCACTGGTAGGATCAGGAGCAGAAAAGGCTTTAACTCCAAGTGCTGCTCACTGATAATTAAATCATCTCTGTGTTATCAACTCAGTTTTCAGCACAAATCACAAAAAATAAAAGCCTCATACTAGCTAGTAGGGAGAAAATTAACTATCCCAGCCAAATCAGCATATCTCAACATGGAACTTGAGGACAAATGGAGGAATTTCAGAAATGCATACACACTCAAGAGAGGCCTAAAGTGACCAGGATTACATAAATAGTTGTGTTCAGTGTGAATATCAGTTTTAAGATCCTGCTGTGATTTTCCTGTTGATACTCTCGTTACAGAGAAAAAGACCACACTTTATGCTTATCCTAATCCTTCCTACTTTTATTCTACACCATCATAGAATTCTATTTAGCTTTCTTAGCTTCTTTAGCTTTAGTTCTCTTGAGCTTTAGCAATATTTATTTCCTACACTGGGATAACCAGTTCCTAGCAGAAAAGGCAGTATTTTGCCCATTAGGAGAACAGCAGATGGCACTACAGCCACTTTTCTGAAGGCATGAGATCCAATCAAAAGACCAGTCTGGAAAGCAACAATCTCATTTTCTTATTGTTATTTTACAAATGCTGATCATTCATTGAAGATTCTTCTAAGTAATGCACCAGATCTCAGCCCTGATTTCAGAAGATGGAGTCTCAGTAATGCTGAGCTATTCCTTGAGGTGAACAAAACTGTGAAAAAATGCATACACATATAAACTACTAAAGACCTTTAAGGTCAGTTATACATACATGGATTTAACCAGAAAATTTGCTCTTTAAAACATTATTTTTTTATGCTTTTAAACAACCTGAAATGGTTTTGTGTGTATGTGTAGGTGGCAGTCAATGGAGCCTGTTAATTTTCATATATTTATGTATTTTTGGAAGACTTTGAGCGGAGAGCATACCAAAAAAATGGTGATTTAATAACTTTTTCCTTGCACAATGAACACTAATGTATTGATCACATCCTTATTCAGTACTAAACTTTATCAGGCAAAATCCACCAAAACTAAATTTTTCCTTTCATATTTTTCTGAACACATAATCACAAACTCTTTGGTATTTCTGTTAGAGTATCAAGGAAAGCATTTCTCTTTTTCAAAGAGAAATTTAGTGACAAGCATCAGATGAAGTGAGACAGAATCCTGCCTGAATGAGACAAAATCCTGCACAGAGGATGGTGAGGATCTGGAGCTGTTTTCCCAGTGAGGCTATGGATGCCCCATCCCTGGAATTGGCCATGGTAGATGGGCCTCTGGGTAACTTCGTTTGGCAAAAGCCACTCAGACCACCATGCCTCTTCAAAATATCCAGAGAGGGCATTTTTGCACTTTGACCTCACAGCTTGTATATTTTTCTTTCGTGGGGAACATTGTTAAAATAACTGCCAGGAAAATAATTATCCCTAGCAGTAGAGACTTATGCCATAATTTAGCAAAAGAAACATGGGCCAAGAAGAAAAGAGGATGAGGCATAGTATGATGAGGGGGAGATATATGGTAACAAGGACAAATGTCCATCTACTTATCAGTATCTAAAACTAGATTGATTGTTCATCTTTGCTACTTGCAGGCTCAGGCTTCTCTTTCTAGCATAAAAAGACACATGTAATGTAATTGAATTGAGCAACAGGAGTGCTGAATCAGCAAACAAAACATCAAGCGATGATTTTTCATGACCTTACACATCAAAAGGGACCCTTAACTGTATAACATGTCTGTATCATTCTTACCTCACTACATGAGCTGTGTTTAATTTATTCAAGTGTTGGTGCATGGCTTGCACTTTGCTCAGGGCCTCACCATGCTGCAGCTGTGGTGCTGCTGCCCTGACTGACACACTCAGCCCACTCTGGTGTCTGCTGGGGAAAAGCCCAGCAGCTGCAGCTTGACTTGCAGCATCAGGGATTTCTGGGATCAGGATGGCAGGACTGGGCTCACTGCCTCCAGGAACCTAAGCCAAAATAACTACCTTTGCAGTAATCAAGGGTGACTAAGATGCTGCAGCTCTAAGGGAAGATACCTTTACTTTTGCCTGGGTTTATTCATCACTCAATGAAACTTCTGAGAATTTGATTCTCATAAAACTCTAATTGTCCTTTTTTGGGAAACAGGAGCTAATTTGCAACTAGAATCACAACAGAAATATAGTGATAATTTTTGTGGATTCCAGTTTTAAGTAGCTTTAACTGATTAAGTCAGTTTTCCAGAACTGCTGGAAACACACATACAATTAGAACATGCTGACAGTACCAAGCTGGTTCTTTCACCTCATCCCAGCTTCTCTGGGAAGCAGAGTGCAATAATCTGGAACCCAGCCACACTTATCCAGCTGTGAGTGCTGCTTGGATGTGACAGCTTTCAGCATGTGGAATACTGACCAAAACTGTTTCCTGGCTGTTCCTGAGCACTTGTGAACAGACGCATGCTGACCTCCCAGTCAGCTCTAAACTATACCAGGCTGAGAACCACATGATTTTTGCTGAAAACCAAAAATAAAAAATGTGTAACATAAAGAAATTTTAGCAATGTGTAGCAGACAATCTAGTCCAAACTTTGGACTTTAAAAAAAAATTAGTCTTATTGAACATCCTTAAATTTATTTTTGTTATTTTAATATCAGTTTTAAAAACTCTCATCATATACAAAAAAAATCTAATGGGCATAGGTATGTTTTCAAGTAAAAAGGCTCAAACAAGTGTCTCTCAAAATATTATTCAATTCCTCTTGGACATCAAGTGCTTTGAGATGAGGGTCAGAAGTCTTTCTGGTTATCTAATTCAGCTTAAACTTTCTTTGTATATCATACAGAATGCCCTTTTTATCAAATTAAAAACTCTATATTTGTTTTAAAATGCAGAACAAATTAAATTTCTACTGAAAAATGGCACATACCTGCATGTTCTTATGTGTCAGCAAGTTGACACAGGACAAACTTTATGTCTATGTGCACGTACATGTACAAGCACATGCATATACAAGTAAATATTTATAAACAAATCACACTTATTTCACTTCTTTTCATGTTTTTACCATGGGAAGATACATATGAATAGAGAATGAACAGGACAATATGGGTCCACGTGCAGTTTTGCACTTAGACATACAGACAGTTCTGTAAACTTCACTTTAATGGTTTCAAAAAATAACTATGGACATAGACATTTCAAACAAAATTGCATGACCAAATATTCTCTTTTATATGTGCAAAAACATAAATGTAGTTAAAGAAAACATGAACACATGTCTTGAAAATTTCATGTTTACAGCTCTTAGAGTGTGATTGTTTGGATTCAAACACCAATAAAAAGATCTTGCCTAAACTTTTCAGGGGGGTTTTTTTTTTTTTTTTTTTTTTTTTTACTCCATTAAAAAAGCTTCTACACAGTTCATTGCCTTGTTGATGAGTCTGGGTGTGGGAGAAGAAAATTATTAAAGTGTCAGTTTTCTGACTTTAATTTTCCAAATGCATGTGGTTAAGTCCCTTGAGTGAAATAAACACATTGATGGAGGAAATAGATAAAATCTTCAACCTTTTTCTCCATTAATTCTGCACACTCTCAAACTCCAACAGCTTTATATTTCTCAAGCAAAACTTAGACCAGATGAACTACAATTTTTCTAAACATGTTGAGTGATAGCGATGATTTATTTGTAATAGAAGTTATTGTCATTCTGTGATTCTAACGGATTGAGCCATCAGAGCAGTGCTGATGTATGTCTGCCATAAACCAGACAGCTTTATTGCATCAGAGATTCAGTTCTGCAGCTGTGTTTAGAGGCAATTCTATTTAAAATGTGCCTATAACTCCCAAAGCCAAGACCAGCATATTTGTTTACTTTCTTGCTCATTTTGCCAGCCAAGGGCTTTTTAGGCCAAATTGCACCAATCCTTGGCCCTTGCATCTGCCAAATAATGACTTTGGAGCTTTCTTCTTGAGACATTTATAATTGTACATTAAATTTGAAGATTTGATTAATTAAATGCTCATTTCATAATTACTTTAAACACAAGAATTTGTGATGTGGTGAATTTATTAGTTATTCATTCTGGGACAACTATCTTGTCCCAGGAGACATCTGAACTAGCCAAAAATCAGTAGACTGGGCTTTAGCTCTTTGAGGGTCTCGTGGCTTTCTGGGTGGAGTTTTTTTGTTTGATTTTGTTTGGGTTTTCTTCCTAAACACCTAACAGCTGTCCAGGTACTGATGAATGCATAAAGTGAACACATCCTGGAAAGGGAAGGTGAACACAAAAACATGGGATGAATTTCCCCTTGTGTATATCTCCCACTGTAGGCATAGCATAAATGCCTAGTCTGGGCTTTATTCTTCACTTTGATGAGGTGACTCACACAGGTGATACCGGCAAGGCAAGATATGAACTGTCTGGAAAAATGGTGCAAATCGAAAACCGTCCAAATGTCTCTGCAGTCAAGTTTGCATTTACAAATACTTCAGTCACAAGGAATCATGTCATGAACAAAGTAAAATCTCTGGGGTGGTGTACCCAGGCAGTTACAGGTCTCCCAAAAGTAACAGATCAGCAGACATTAACAAGGATATGGACTTAACCCAAAAATATGGAGTTTTGTCTATTTTGTTTTTATCTGTATACCAAGTTCAAAGTCCAGATTCTGCAGAAGAGTCAGGTGACCCCAAAGTTGTCCTCAGGACACGGACACATATTCAGTAAACATTAGTGAGCTTACAAAAGACCTCTTGTAGTGATTATGAAGATTAAAATTCATCTAAATGTACATGCAGAAAACCTGGTGTAAAATGCATGCAGTGTCTACCTCCACTCTGCACCATCTGGTTCCTTTGCTACTGAAAGCTGTGAACTGAACAGAGAGGGAACCAGGGCTGGAGATTACCAGTTAGGCAGCATCTATTAGCCCTAAACCAGCAGCTTTAATCCAGCCCATGTCAGGCTTTTTAAAATATATCTTCTTCTAACTGGCTAAGAGTTGTTGTCCAGTTTCTATTTGAAAGACAGTAGAAATACAAAAGAAAAGTTCATAAAAAATGCATTACTAGTTTTTCTTGGAAACAGAGGCAATCCCAATATTTCATGAGCCCCCTCATCAAAGAACTTTAAAAGCTAATGAATATTACAAGTAAAATTCAATGAAAGGGAAAGAATAGGCATGTAAAAGTGGGACTTTTTAAGGGAATTTCATTAAGAGAGGAAAAAAATGGCAAAGTTCCCAAAATAAAGAAAATGTACATAAAATGCAAACATCCTGTGGAAAGGAAATAAAAATGAAAATTAGAAATGCTTTTGCATATAATATATTTAGTTACATAAAAAAGACTTGGTAAGAGACAGAATAAATTATATAAAGACAAGATGAAGACATCAGCAAAAAATCCAGAGGAATTCACACTGCATTGTCTGAAGTAGAATGGAGAAGAACTGAAGAAGGAAAAAACTTTCTAATATGTACAACATTTTATTAGATAAATTGGTAAAGCTTATTGGGTTATTGAGAGGGGAAAATGAGCCTTTTTTCTGTTTTAGAGGAATAAAGAATTAGATAGAAAAAGGTTGTTATTAAATTTGTAATGCTTACAAAATTTTCCAGAATATTAGTGATGTATGAAACATAATCTGCCTTATATAAGCTATTTTCTAATTATCATACTCAATATACATTATATGCAAAAGTTCTAACTGAGACTGACTGGGAATCTCTGGACTTTGATGTTTAATTTTGATAATCCCCACAATTTTGGAGAGTATAACAAAGACTCCACATGTGTAGGTGTTTTGCAGTTAATTTAAAAGTGCTAAGCAGCATGACCTGGCTAGTTATAAACCTGACATCAAACATGAGGAATGTGGAAAATGGATTTAGTCTATGAAGAATTACTGATTGATAGCTGTCAGGATTTCATAGAGACTGTGGCATCAAATAGACATTTTCAGTTGATTTTGCTAGTGTTGTTAAGGAAGGAATGTCTATGTTAGCTTTTTTGATAAGGTCAGGACTAAATCTTTGAAGCAAATCAGCATTCAGCCTCATTTTATGATTTTCATCTCACAGCTGTGCACAAACTGAATTCCTTATTGGTGTTACTAGAGAATTCCTGGGCCTGTGCAGTTCCTACTGCCCACCTACTGTACCCACAGTAGGCTGAAACTTACTGGGCTTCCAGTGTGCATTAAAGCTGTCCTTAAGAAAAATCACTGGAATGCATGCAGTGTAGGTGACAGGTCCTCAGAGCTGCAGCCTCTACAGCCTCACTCATTTTGGACCATGCCACTTCATGGTGGAGAAGTATAAAATGTAGAAAAAATTAATCCAGAAGAAGTAATATTTCTTGGTATTAAATCTTTTATGGGATGATTGATCCACAACTTAATAAATAGAAGTTAATGTTTAATGTGAATTTAGTCTCCAATGATCAGATTAAAAAAAATAAAAAGATATCTAGAAGAGACAATATTAATCAAAAGAATTTGCAAAATAAAAATATTTCCTTTAGGATCCTAGAAAGACTATTCCTGGTTCAGGGGTTGTTCCATATGTTCAGAAAATAATCACAAAACCATAGATCATAAATTAAAGAAGGCTGATGAAAGACTGAAATACTGACAAAAGACAACCAGACAGTGCATTCTGGATTATTCAGTAAATTGGGTCCAATGAATCCAAATGTATTTCCACCTAAGCAGCTTGAAGGGAATGTGTGTAGGAAGGCACTGCAGCCATATCTATTGGATAACTACTAGAAAGCAGTGATTCTGGAGTCAGTCATATCAAAAAGTAGGGAGGTAATCATGGCTGAGCAAATGCTGGCTGAAGGGAAAACACAGGGTTCACAAAATGATCTAATTGGAAGTTTGCGTCTTGAGACTAAATAAAATAGGTGACTAAATACTGCAGGATGGCTGCATCCTCTCACATGATTATATCAGATATGTGAGGGCAAGGACTGTCTTCTTCCACGCATTTGTGTTGTGATTGGTCCAGTGGAATCCATCAGAATCAAGAACTTCAAGCATTATTCATCTTCGTTGGCACAGAATAACAAATCTCATGTGAGAGTTTTTAATGCTAATAGATCCAACACAATTTAAGAAATATTTCCTTACAGCTATGCCATACACCAACGTTCAGGGGAAATCCCTTTCAGATCTCTTTCTCTACAACATTTCACTATCTTCCATCATTCAAAGAAAAGTTTGGGTTTTTTTCCATATAAAACACTGTAAACCCAGTGAAATGAACCACAGAATAAATTCAAATCTCAAGAAATTCCTATGGAGGAAGGCAAGGATCAGACCAGCCTTTAGAGACCCAAAGTTTAGAGAGAAGTAAGTTAATTGACTGTCAAAAGTACTCCTTTTCCTAAATTGTATTCTTATGGCCCCTATAAATTCAATCCTCGGGTTATTTTGCTGTTCTTGCTTTGCAGGTTGCTGTATTCTTCACGTCTGTTCCTGGCCATACTGCAATTATATATTGCCTCACTGAATGGCACTGGCTCTTGTCAAATCTAGGCCTGATGGCTTCTGATACACAACATTAACAAAAAGAAAAAAATACCTAAGAGACTCCAAAAAGCTCCAGAATGAAAAAATAAGGTCTTCCAATTATTTAATGAATTATTGCAGCACCTGAAGAGATCCTTTCAGTACCTGAAGGGAGCCTACAAGAAGGACAGAAGAGGGACTTTTCCCGTATAGAGATAGTACAAGGGATAATGGCTTTAAACTGAAGGAGGGCAGGTTTAGACTGCAGGAAGAAACTCAAGGGTGGTGGGGCCCTGGCACATGTTGCCCAAAGAAGCTGTGGCTGCCCCATCCCTGGAATTGTCCAAAGCCAGGCTGGATGGGGCTCTGAGTAACCTGGTCTAGTGGAAGGCGTCCCTGCCCATGGCAGTGGGACTGGAACTGGATGATTTTTAAGGTCCCTTCCAACCTAAACCAGTCTATGATTTTATGTTTCTATGAAGTAATTAGGAGGCAATATGGTGCAGGACTCAGCTGGCAAGAGGAGTTTCAGCAGAGTTTGAAGGAAGGAATAAAAACCATCTTGCAGTTTTCACTGAGGTTGTGAAGAAGCTTTACAGTCCTTACAACTGCTCCAGACTCAACACTGGAACAACAAAAGTGCCTCCACAGCAGCATCTACTCAACCATGTAAGTCCCAGATGCACCCCACCTAGAGAATAGGTCACTTCATTTTATTATGCTGTGAATGCTACCAAGCTTGCTTTTGTGTCTGGAAAATCCCAATTTCAATGCCCAGTGGAATTTTAATGGAAGATCTGCACCTGTCACGTCTGTGTGTAATTGCTTAATAAAGATGAACAGTCAAAAATCTGTCTTTAAATATAGACAGCAAATAATCTCAGCTTATTCTGATATCCAAATAGAAAAATAAATGAACAATAAACGAACAAAAAATAAAATTACTTGTATTATTTCTAACTGATTTAACCAACAACCTGAAATCCTGGCCAAGAATAAGGCACCATAAAAAGCTTACCATGGTAAAATGAAAAAGGCTAATGGCAAGCATAAGCCACACATCCAATTTCTTTCCATAATGCACATTATTGGAATAGGTAATGTTCTCTAGTAGCCTAGAAAGAGAATGCTGTGGTTAATACAATATATAACATTTTTTTGTTTATAAGGCTAGTAATGTGCTTTCTTGCTCCTATTTTGCTCTCATTATTGCATCTGCTTTATATATATCTTTTACAATACCAGATCTAATCTAATGTATTGTTAAATAATTCCATTATGTATAATAATCTTAAGAAACTCTTAAAATACCAACATTCATTATGGAGTTCTGGAAAGAAAGAGCCTTCTTTATAACGCTTTCTCCATATGAAAGATATACTTTTATCTTCCACTGTGATATCAGCCTGAAAACTGACTTTAAAATGAGAATTTTAGAACATCTACAGACTTCATGGAGATATACAAGGTTTTACCAGTCTTCTTCTACTGTGTTAAAGAGCTGAGAGAAGAAAAAACTAAGCAGGATGCTACACTTCTTTCTTGGGTATTATCTCAACCATTTACATGTTTTCTTCTGAAATCCCACCACAGTCCATGCTAAGTGTGCTCTGACAACTCTGGTTTCATTCCCTCCCTGGTTAAACTGTGTAAGCAATAGCAAAACAAAATAAGCAGATCTCTGGGATTTTAATGGTTGTCTTAGAAGATCCTAGACAATAAATGTGGTTTTAGAATCCTAGAAAACAGTGAATTCAGTGCCTGATTTTATAAGTATAAGCAAGGGGGTTAGCAGTAATTCAGTATAACTTCTTGTCCTGAAAAAAACAGTAAAAATAAACAATATACTAAAAGTAACCTAGAAGAAAGTAATAAAGTTGATTTGCAAAGAAAAAATCATATCAAATAAACCAGTGACATGACTTTTTCTTTGTATTGGAAAATAGTCCCTGGAAATACAAGAATATTCTGTAAGACAGAACCCATGTGTGGATTTGTGGATCACAGTCTGATTGTAAGTTGGCAATAATCAACTTTTTTACATGAACTACAGAGTATATTAGAAAAGACAGAAAACAAGTGGGAGATTTAGGGGGGAGTAAAATGCACTTGTTCTGTATAGAAAAAGAATTACTGTATTTTTCTTTGATGCTTTGCTACATAAAAAATAATCTCAAAGAAGATGGATATTTAGGTGAGTTTTGAATAAAGCCTTTCACATGATGATGACAGTCATCTGCTGGATAAACAGCTCAGATGTGGAATGTGGCATTTCTATTCCTTGCATTTTTTTAATGGAAAAGGCACCTGTTAGAAAAAGTTCATTAGTTAACTTATCCTTGAGATTGTCCTGGTTTCAGCTGGGATAGAGCTATTTCTTCTCAGTAGCTGGTACAGTGCTGTGCTTTTGGGTTGGCAATGAGAAAGGTGTGGACAGCACACTGATGTTTTGGGTGTTGCTAAGCTGTGTTCATCCCAAGTCAAGGATTGTTTTTCTTTCTTTGTGCCTCATGCCCTACCAGTAAGGAAGTGCACAAAAGAAACTGGGAGGCAGCATAGCCGGGACAGGTGAAACTGAGCAAAGGATATTCCACACCACAGAGCCTCATGCCTGGTTTATAGATAGGGGGGAGTTACCCAGGAGGGTGGTGGATCTCAGTTTGGGAAGGAGGGTCTGGAATCAGTCAGCAGATGGTGAACAATTGCATTGCACATCACTTTTTGTCAGGTTCTTTTTCCTTTTCCCTTTTTATTATTATTAATCATTATTGTATTTTTCATTGTTTTCAATTATTAAACTGGTCTTATCTCAACCTATATGTTTTATTTTTGATTCTCATCCCCATGCCACTGGCATGGTGAGTGACAGAGGGGGCTGAGTGAGTGGAGTGATTCTTAATTTCCAGCAGGGGTGGTAGATATTTTTCTATCTTATCCATTCCATTTTCCAAGTCCTGGGGAGTTTTGGAATTACAACCTCTAACTTCACTAGTAATTGTTTACAATGGAGTGAGGACCATGGCTCTTATTTAAACAAAAAACACACAGGTGTTCTTACAATGCCAAGTATCCTTTAAATATCAGTGTTTATGAACTCTATAAGTTCTAATTAAAATGGCAGGAAATTTCTCTCCTATGAGGACTGGGTACACAACTGCAACCAGATGCTTGGCCCTAGGTTTCAGTTCAAATAACAGAAAAAACGGCTGTAGGGCTCAAATCCATCAAAAGAGACCCTCCACTAAATTTTCAGCAATATTCAGTGAACATCTACTCCAACACAACCTGATACATCTTCTGACTTCCAAGGAAGCAAATTCTGCTGGGTTAGTATCTGTCTCTTGGATTTGAATTTTTGAACAGCCAAACACTAATATAACTCAGGAGGTAAAATGGTTATTTCCCAAAATTTGGGTGCCATTAGAGCAGTGTTTGTCATGGTGTCTGCCACAGAAATTCAGCAACTTATCAGCACCTTCAGCCTGATTTATCTGATCTAAGGACTCTCTCAAGATATTCAGAGGTATGGTAGATAGAAAAATAGAGTGCCATCTGCCCATCACAGAGAGAGAGGGCAATACTACATTCACAGCTGCAAGTTAGTACAAAAAACACTGCAAACTTTCTGATGGAGCCAATTATTATTTTTTTATTCAAGCGAATAAATATTCAATTATCTGTAGCCTGCGCCTATGAAAAATCCAGAAATTCTGTAATAGAGATAAAACATAATGTCTAGCAGGCAAAATAAATCTCCAAGCAGGGAAGAAAACAAACAAAATCCCCAAGCCAAATAAGAAATCCAAGCATGAAAACCAGGGAGGCAACAATCAATTTTGACACTGAAGCACACGGTTTCTGATTAATTCTGTTCTCTAATTGCATTTTATCTCTTGGAATTTAAATGACACACTTTCTTGTAAAAAAACTTAGAAATGGTGAAGGAAGCATAAAAATAATCACAGCAAGAATAGGCAAAAATAAAAGTGAATAAATCTGATTTATTAAAGTATCTGTGAAATAATCTAAGCTTTGTTGGAAGCCTTTGACATTAACTACCATTAGTTAAAGAGGTTTTTCTCATGGAGGCATGCAAAATGAATTTATGGAGGAGCTAATACCATTTGAAGTTAGTACTGCCAGATACTAAAGCTGTAGTTTTTAAAAATTTAGATATTCAAATATCACTCAAAGATAGCACTAAGTAGCTAACTTATGCTAAATATCTATTTTGTACTTACAGTCAATATATGAAGCAATATTCAAAACCCTCATTACCAAACTGAACATTTCAGTAAAATCACAATATTGAAAGAGCAGAGTTTCCAAGCCATAAAATTGGCACTAATGCAAGGAGAGATTCATCACTCATCAGCCCCTGATTTTTCATCCATTACTTAGTTTCATAGACTTTGCTTTTTAATATGAATTGAATTAGTTTTAGTTTAGTTTCACAGAGAAAAAATGATGCTTTTCTGTTGGCCACAGAAAGTGTTCAGAATTTATGAGAATTTACTTCAAGTAATGAAGCAATATAATAAACAGTTTCTAAAAAAAACCTTGAAAGCATGATTGCATTTCTTCTTTTTTAATTGCTTTCAAATTATTAATTTAGACTTAAAGAACAAGTGCTTATAACTTCATAAATTTAAAAAAAAAAGTATATTCTATTTTCAGAATACCTTTTTCTTAAAGGTGTTTTTTACTGTGAAATCACTGCAGAATTCTTCTCAAGAATCAGAGCACCTGCCCAGTTTTTTGGTTCACTAATCTCCGAGTGCATCTATTACTCCCCACCAGATGCTTTTCTTAGATAATATGTATTTCTGTGGTCAACACAAAGTATAATTACTACCAAAAATGCAAAGTTTTGCCTACTCTCTGTAGCATGCAATCAAATGGGCTCACATGCTGGTAGCTTGTTTAGGAAGATTTCATTAAAAGTTTTCATGAATATCTTTCTTCTCCTTTCTCATGATGGGATATAAAAAATTGCTATATTTGTCCCCACTGTAGAATTTTTTCCTTGATATATGGATAAATTTTCAACTAATGTATATCTCAAGGGATAGCTATAGAAAGCACTAAAGACAGTTAGGTAAAGCTAATGGTTATAGAACAAGCTAAATATAGATGCATTCATACTGCTAAGAATTGAATTAATGCTTAACAACAACTCACCATGACCTTGATTTTGTTGTATGGTATTGATTAATCACTGCAATGAGATGGGCATCATTCTGAGAACAAAGCTAGGATCACTCAGCCCTTCTTTTTTTAATTCTTTTTATTCCTTTCAAGGTATGGGTCAAAAATTTAGCATATCTACCAAGTCCGTTCTATTTTGCAGCACATGTTTTTCTGTCACCCAGCCAATATTAAGAAAATCTTAGCCACCATTAAATTGTATGCCCATTGAAATAAAAAAGTGCATGTTCATTTCCTGAACAGTCACTTAAACAATTAAAATTGATTTTATATTTTCTGAAAGGAAAAATATTTGCTCGAACTATCTAAAACGCACTGAGCAAACACTGAATTTTAAGGGAGCAATTCCTATTATAAATACATGATATAACAAAAGTCTGATCTGGTATTGCCTTGTTTTTTCTTGTCTTACAAATATACCCAGAGAATTTCTTCAATGATTCATAAGCAAATACTGGCAAAAGTCACTGGGACTGGTGATCAGACTTTTGGATATTCCTGGAATTCCTGCTTCTACAGATTTTGGTTAAACTCTTATATGAGGTCCATTTTAACAGTATAATTACCTGCTCTACAAAAGCCATTAAGTGATCTTCATCCTTTAGTAGCCTAAGAGAAGAATGAGTGTGGAGAGAACTTGCACAGTGAGTGTGAACCTTGACTATCAGCTATATATTTTTTTTTTCTGAAAAAAAAATTCTAATTCACATCAGCCATGTTGTTCAAAATTATTTTCTTTTGCACATTGCTCTATTTCATTGCAGCTTTCTTGGAACAGGGATTCTCATAACAAGCTATTCTAATTTTTAAATAATAACAATGAACTCTGACTGTTTGACAATAGTCAAATTGTCACAGGTTCAGTCCCTTAAAATTTACATTAACTTCATTTTTCATAAGGTATGTGTATGGTTTTTGTAAGAAACTACAGAACAACATGTATTAATTATAGCTGTGTATCCACATTCGTATAAAAAGCTACATATATGCAAACATTAGATGAAAAAATAATTTTAAAATTGTAAAAAGACAGGATGACTGGTGACTGTCTCCATCTATACTTCTTCTATGGTAATTTTCCTGTAATAAAAAAAATGGATTTCCCCTTTTCTAGCTATAATGCAGTTCAGTGTTTTGGCATGACACACAGCTCAAAACAGCTATTTTATATGTCTTTAAAATGTCTTTTTTGATGTATCTTCTGTACTTTGTTTTTGACTTTCAACAGAATGAATGGGAAATAAGCATCAGTTTGACACTCAAGGTTAAAACTGAGGTGATACCATTAATCATATTTATGATTTACTCCTTCTCCTGTCTAACATTTCATAGCAATGTGAATCATAGCATCCTGTTTTTGCTGCTGTTGGTTTTGTATGTAGATATTGGTCTTTTTGACAACTGACTGATTCACAAAAATTGAGGATAATAAATGGAAAACCTGAACTAGTTTTTCAAATGTGGAGTTCTATTGGTTTTTCTTTTTCAAACACTAGTTAAATTTGCACATACATTTGACAACACATAATAACTCAATAGAAAGGTACCAAAATGTCATAATATCAATGAATGAAGCAAGACATACCTTAGGGAATCCTGAAATTTAGCTTGTTGTCTTGTATTAAACAAAAATAGAAAATCCAGCTCTTAATCTGTTAGCTCAGCATTTATTGCAGATGTGTCTAATCTCAACAACTCCATAAATGGTTTGTGACATTACCCATGTTTACACAGGTAAACATGCATTAGTATCTTTTTAGCAGTTTTCATTTTGCAGGTAGAAAGCTAAAGCAATTAATCAGGTAGGCAGCCAATCAGCATAAAATGTTTGGCAACAGCTGACTTTGTGTCTGATGGCTTAATTAAAATGTTGAGCTATCTCCTTCTGATTTCTAGTCCTAACTTTTAGTTTTTAGCTGTGACAGGGCTAAATTCCTGGAAATAAACTGGCAGAATTGTACCTCTAGGATTTCAAAGTGACCAATGATCATCTTAACCATCTGCCCTGGTTTATTTAAGACCAAGGTCACCACTTCTCTTAGTCACCACCAAAAGATCCTAACTGACCCCTCTTTGGGTCAGTATTTCAGAGCTATGACCTGAGTATGGCAAAACTTTTTACTTAAAAGTTGATCTTCTTTGTTTCAATTTTTTTTATATTTGATACTTATTCCCTTCCAATTCAAATGTTTCTTGAGACAAACATAATTCAAAAGGCATGTTTGACAAAACAGATGCTTCTTTCTGTGATTAATTTCATGCATTTGTTACGGTGTAAAGAAGATTCCTGAAAGCACCACTGATGACATCATTCCTAATAATCTGAATAATGCCAGGATTCCACCTAATCAGATGCTTCCATTTATTGCAAATGAAATTTCATTTATAAAATTTTTGCTTTTTAAGGTCAGCTAGTCCCAAGAGTATGCCTGAACAGCTTACAGTGTTTCTAAGATTGTTTCTTTCCATACCTGTAGCAGTTATGGATATTCTGTGTATTTTGCTAAAAAAAACCAACTTTTTCTTTTGCCTTTTTGCCTCTGTGATATTAAGTCTTATGTTATTCCAAAAGTCATCTGACTGCAACTGTGTGGACCACTGGAGATTTGTTTTGGGGACTAATTTTTTATTTTGGGTGTCGCAGGCTGTCTGCACTGTGACAAATTCTTTCCATTGCTACTGAACTTCCACTGACTTTCAGCTTCTCTCTTGCCCCTCCTCCCCTGGGAAGGCAGAAGTTTACACACAGCACTGTGTGACTATGGGCAGCCAGAACACTGCAGAGAATTCAGATCACTGAATTTATAATTTCTGTAGACTTTAAAAATTCCCACCATTCCTGAAGCATGTTTTCCACCCAGTCATTGGGAGAGAAAAGGACTGACTGTGCCTTCCCTCTCCCAGTCACATCATACAAATATTTAAAGGAGTTCTTTGCAAATACATTAGAGCCAGATTGCAATTTAGCCTTCCAAGCTTAAAAACTAGCTAGGTATGTGCCCAATTTCTCCCGTCTTTTAATCAAGCCTGGCCATCACAGTTTTCTATTGATATAAATACTTTGCTGAAAGATACCGTTTATTAACAAAAAATCAATTTCAGTTCCATTCCCTGCCTGTCAAACAAAAGGCAGATGCAAAATCAGAAGAAAGGTCCCTTATTCTAGTGTGTCTTCCACCTTTCCCACGTAGAAGAGCAAGTTAGACTTGCTTAACTTTCATTAAATTGAATCAATGGTAGGGGAGCTGCCCTCGTTTAATCACAGTGAAGCACAGCAATTTCAGGGCAGGAAGGAGTTCCAGCTCCAGTGACTGTGCTGGTACTGAGCCTGCCCTGGGACAGACGCAGCTCCACGGCGTTTAACAAGCGGGTGCTTTCCAAAGGCTTCCCCAGCGCGGATGAGGCTGATGGGAGCTCTGCCATCACTTCCACAGGGCCCGGAGGTCACCGTGGGTGAACAGGCGTTCAGGAGAGACTCTGCTCACAGACTGAGCCTTCCTCTCTGCTATTGCTTCCTCTCCTGACACTGCAGAGCTGAGATAAATTGCTGTGTGCTCTAAGGCAAGATGATCAAGCAGGACTCTCTGATACCTTTCATGGGGGAGGTCTCCCACCGAGATTGATGGCTTTGTTCTACCAGAGAGAGTTGTTTACCTCATGCAGATGAAGTTTATTCCTTTCAATCTGAAGCCTGACTGCTGAGGTCTCATGCACCAGGACCCAGGCTACCCATTGCAGGATTTTTATGGCAGTTTAAGGCAGATATTATGACCTAAATTGAACACAGTCAAAACAGGTGAAGAAAAAAAACTATTTTTAGGAAGAGTTCAGAGTAGTCAGTAAATACAGGTTTTTTTGGGAGGAAGGGAAGGGAAGGGAAGGGAAGGGAAGGGAAGGGAAGGGAAGGGAAGGGAAGGGGAAGTGAACAATGACACTTGCCATAAAATGACTAAACCAAAAGGAAAAAGTTGCCTTCATGAACTCCATTTTGGACAATGAAAACAATTAAGTAAAAATCATTAGTTTCATTTCAGCTGAATTACAGCCCTCCTGCTTACTAAAAAAATATTATTCCTTCAAAAGAGAACAAAATTGCCTTTTAAATTTAAAAGACATAAAATAGATTTTAAAATGCCAGTGACAAATGCTATTTTCTCTTCTAAATATTTTCCTTAGTTGAAACTACTCAGAAGTTATGAATCCCATTTTTCCAACTTTTTTCTTTTAGTTAAAAGCATGATAATGAATTTTTTTTAGCTGAATTAGAATGGTAGATAATTTTTAATCATTTTATTTAATACAAGACAAGTCAAAAGGCTGTAAATCATGTAAAAGTAGTGCATTTGTCATCCTGGGAATTTCTCTATCTTATTTAATGGACAAAGAATGCATGAAGCTGGATGAAAACTGCCACCTACTTTGCAATGAAATAGCAAAAATCATTAAATGATTAAAGGGTTGTAATCACCTTTTAATTTGTATCCTTCCCACCAGTGATGCAAAGCTCAAGGTGACTTTTATTTTCTTCTAAACTGTATTTTGTGTCCAAGAATGGCATCTTGACTAATGGACTAAAAACATGAAGTTAAAAGTATGTAAAATCTTTTTAACATATGTTGATGTCTGCAGAACAATTTTGCTTCATCTTTCTGCCATTAAGGAAATTGCATAAATGAACTTTAAAATCAAAAAGTCTTTTTCTTGGATAATAAACAGAACAGACAAACTTTTCAGGAAAAAACTCTCTGGAAAACATGATGATGATGATTATTATTATTAAAATAATGTATTGCCTGATGTTATGTGCCCTGTGTCTTTAGTAGAACTTCAGCAAATCTTTAGTATAGTAAAACTATAGTAAATATTCAGCAAAAGATTAATTTACAGATTTCTCCCCATGGCGTTTGCCAGTTGATTTTTCAAAACTAAGATTGGGCAAAAATATTTGGAACTCATGTAATTTTTCCCCTTAACCCCTGTTCTCCTTGCCAACAGCCCTTGGTTTTGGTATCCCAAAGGTTTCATGTTCAGACATCTGCACTAGACCAAATCCATAGGAACTCACGGGTCAGGTAAAATTTAATTAGCACTAATTGTCTGCCATTAACTTGAGGCAGAAAGAAATTCCCCTGCTCGGTCATTTTCTGTGCAAGCCTGGTGACACTGCTAACTCCCTGAATATAAGATAATGTGTCATATGTTAAGAAAATATCTGTCTGTCTTTTAGTTCACCAAAATATCAGAGGCTTTCATGGGTTTTATTTGCAAAAGCATTTTTTGGCACTCATGGAGGTCTCTTTTAATGTATTTTTGTTTTGTGCTGCTGAGCTCTGGTCTCATAGGGGAAAAATAATCTTTTAACACTATTACTCAGGGCTGTCCAAATTCTAAAAGCTTTTTCCTCACCCCAGCCCAATTTCTCTTCAAAAGCTGAAAATAAAGTTTAGTAAAACAAACTATCCAATAAAGATAACTATGAGGTATCATAAATAATTCTGTTTCATACTTTGTCTTCCTAACAGAGCTCAGAAAAATTCCAGAACAGGATGAATTCCTTATGCCAAGATGTTATCAACCCCCAAACCCCATATTAATATGAAAAACCTAATTCTCTAAAAATGTAATCTTTTAACTTGAACAACATTTACCACACATCCTCCTTTTTTTCCACCTCCTGTGTCTACAGTTAATATTTTCAAAAGTCATAACTAGTAATCATAAGACAGAAAATAAGGGAAA
Organism: Ploceus nigricollis; assembly: GCA_013399945.1. Taxonomy (NCBI): domain Eukaryota; kingdom Metazoa; phylum Chordata; class Aves; order Passeriformes; family Ploceidae; genus Ploceus; species Ploceus nigricollis. Next base: position 375,612 of record VXBC01001348.1, on the reverse strand, counting down.
TCAGGTAGATACAGAATATTTCTGTGTCTTTATCACTACCCTTATGACAATTCTTTGGGCATAGTTAAAACCTCTGCACTTAGAGGCATTTATTCCATACAATGCATCCTCTTGGGCCAACTGTCACATGACCTTTTTTCTGTCCTGTCACTTTTTTAAAATTTTTTTCACATTTTTGGACACTTTTCTTGAATGAAGGTTCTATTTTTGTACCAGAAGATGTTTCAATTCAGGAAAGTTGCCCCCTAAATTCAGGAAAAACAAGTCTGTCTGAAAACAACATTGCCCTGGCTATTTAGTCTCTGGCCAATACTGAATTTCAGTGAGGGGACATATGTTGGGTGACATATATTAGAAAATTTGTATTGCCACAATAATTCATCATGGCATCTTTAGCATGTTTGGCATTAGAAAAAGCTGAACATAGATTTCAAAGGCACATTGCATTCCATAATACAGCTCAATGGTGCCTTGCAGAATTTTTTGTCTACTGATAAAAAAAGATTAACAGCTGGCAGAAATGCAGTATTATTCAAAGGTGGTGTAAGGGGCACACTTAAAAGACACCCAGAAATATCCTTAAATTTTATCCCATCTCTTTTGTAGCAAGAAGAAAATGAATAATTGGAGTCATGTATCAATTTGGTTAGTAAAAGGAAACATAAAATATATAAATAGTTAAATATATAGGGCAATAAAACAAAATGTAATACAAATTATAATAACAATAAATCATCATCTATTGGAAAAAATCAGGACTAACCCTTGGTCTTCTGTTTTCTAGACTTCAGGATGAATATGAAAGTTAGAGGAAGAGTCACACTCTCAAAGGAACCAATAGATTTCAAAAATTCAGTATGCTTCGACCTGTGTGACTTGAGGAGTAACAAAAATATGGCATTTTGATAACTTTGACAGGAATATGAAAGAGAAACAAGACAGAGCTATTCTGGAAACCGTTGAAGGCAAAAAGATAAAATCAGAATCAATATATGCATTAAAACAAACAGTCAAGAAAAAAAACTTCTAAAACAAAACCCCAAAGCCCCCTCCTAACCTAAAACCCAAAGCAGAACAAAATCCCACCCTGTACTCACATACTGTACAAATTAGTACTGAAAATAGAAAATATAAAAAATATTTTCTTAGAATATGAATTAAACCAAACTTCAGGCACACAGAAATTTAACTGTTTGCATTCCTGCAATGTGATGAATTCCACACTTGTCTTCTCGCAGGAAGCTTTCAGCAGAACCTGGAAATTCCAACTTTGTTCACAGGGACTGGGATCTACATGCAGGGGAATAAACCTGGTATAAAACTGGGGAGGAAACCAAAGCCAGCCTTTATGCTCAAGCTCCAGCCATTCATCCTTCAGCACAAGAACCTCACAGAACAAGAATATTGACTGTTGAGAGACAAATTTCTGTCAGTACAAATACAGCTCAGGTCACAGCTACACACAGAGCACAGAGGACTGAGAAAGTGGGGTAATTAAGGAATTAATATATCTGCAATTTGTTTTAAAGGGCTTTTTAAAATCAGTAAGATAATAATGCACATGTTAAACATAGTACTGATAAACTCTTAAATGTGTGAATTCCACAACCAGCATGTGACTTCAAACACATCCTGTTGTGTATCAGTATAATTTATGATTATGTTCAAGATTTCATGGCTGTATTGAATTAGTAGATTAAAAATTTCCATAATAGGCTATTTTTGAGAATTTTTCCACTTTGTCAAACTGTTGTTCCACTGGAGTAGATTAAATATGAGATTGATACATGGGTAGTGCTAGTTTTAGGAAGCTTTAGTGCAGTACATTTCATATATTTTAACTTCATTAGTAAACCTTCACTTACAATCAGACAATAACATAAATCATTAAATATGAAGAAAAGAACAAACCAAACAAGATCTGTGGAGCTGTGTGCATTTTGCAATCTGTGTGCATTTTTCCCTTTCAATGTGCAATCTTCACAACTAAACCCAAGCCTCAGTCTTCAAAATGCCAATACAGATGAAAAAGATTATATCAAATGGCAAACTAGTGTCCTTCATTTCCCTGCATTTATACGGCAATCTGTCTTTTCCGTACTCAGGCCCATTCTAAAATGTTCCACATCTTGTCTTTCAATTCTGACTTTCATATCTTTGATGTCAGGTGAGGATAGATCTGTTGGCACTCCAGAGAGTTCTGCTAAGCACTGAAAATGATGGGGACATGTGTTCTCTGGCTTTCTTTACTGATATATCAGTAGCATTTTAAATAATAAATTTTTGAACTCTTAGAGGATGAAGAATGTCTTGCAGAAAGTGTCCACCATACCACCTTTTCTGTTGTTGTTAAGAAAAAGCTTTTCCAAAGAATTAATCAAAAATTAATCACAGGAACAAATTCTAGCAACTCATTAAAAAATGAATATTGATCAAAAAGAAACTCTTACCTTTAAATTCTATTTTTCTTATCTTTTCCCCTTCACTGTTACCTTGCTTTTGAGATCTGTATCATAACCCTAATGCAAAGAGTTGTGATTTTTCCTCTGTCTTGATGTGAACATTTTTTCACTTTTTAAGTTTCAATCTCTTGAAAAATTTTGGAGTGGATAATTAAATAAAAGCAAAAGAATTATTGTTGTTTTTACATTATCTCCTCACACGGTGGGATGTGATCAGAGGGAATTTTGAAAGACATTTGAAAAGTTGCTCCTGAGTAACAACATGACAAATGCAGTTAACAGCAAAAATGTTTTGTTTCTAGAACATTCTCAGGGAACAGCAACATTTTCCTGCCAAACATAATGATCTTCATTAACACTTCTTTTTATTTAAGAGTTAATTCAAGTATAATAGAGAAAAGCTCTGCATTTAATGATGATAAAAATTTTTCAGAAACAGCTGATGGTAATGAAGTCATAGATATGTGAATGACAATGCTAAATTACACTTGTATGATTCTTTCTCTGCATTCAGTGAATTTATTAAATCGTTCATTTCATATTCAATAGCAGTTTAATATCTGACTGTGGCTTTGCTTAACTCTCCTTTTGAGTTCAAAAAGACCTCTATGGTCAGCAGTCAAAATATCTTTGGGAACTTCCCACCTTCTATAAGTGAGACACACTCTTGTCTTCCCACAGTAAATCACTGCAAAAACCAGGGAGCTACACCCACAAGCCTTGGGAACTCAGATATCTTCTCTAGTAACAATAATAACCCTACTGAAGCTTCCTGCAATAAATGAAGGTCACATAAGTTACAGTCATTTAGAATGAGCAATAAATCCTGTTGTCTGGAAAATGTTTCTTCTAATTACTAAATAACATTAAATAATTGAAGAACTTCAAGAAATACATAATTTTACTCACATCAATGTCATGCTACTTAAATTTTTCTGTAATATTTAATCCCATGCTAAATGCAGCATACTGGGAGAACAGTTCCTCTGATCATATTGCCAAGTACTTAAGATAGCTCTGTACTGAAAAAATATTCTTTATTATAAATTTCCTTTGATTATCAGTTAATGAATTCTAGAGCTTGAGCTCTACTTCTGCTTCCTTGTGAACAATGATAGAATCATAGCACGGTTTGGGCTGGAAGGGACATTAAAGATCATTCACTTCCAATCCCCTGCCATGGGCAGGGACACCTTCCACTAGACCAGCCTGCTCAGAGCTCCATTCAACGTGACCTTGAACACTCCCAAGGATAGGGCAGCCACAGTTTCTCTGGGAAACTTGCTCCAGTGCCTCACCACCTTCACAGTTAAGAATTTTTTTCCCAGTATCGAAAAACCTACCCTCTTCCATTCCCCCTTGTCCTGTCATTACATGTCCTTGTGAAAAGTCTCTCTTCATCTTTCTTACCCTGGTCCTGGTGCAGCATCTTGCACTTTGTCTTGTTAATCCAGATGGGATTTCCATGGTTATTCTTTGTTCCCTCTTTTACACATAATTGCACGAATATGAAATCTATGACCAAATCTTAACAGACTGTGTATTCTCAAGTCCTGCAAGCATGCTGCTGTAAATTCCAAAGCAAAATATAAAGAATCTGTCTGCAATTCACTGGTTTGCACAATATTTGAAGAGAATGAAGAAATTAGAAAACTGAAGTCATACTTGGTCCAAATGAGCCAGTTCCTCAGCTAAGAAATTACAATTATGGTTTAAAGTTGTCAACAGATTTATATGAAAATTCATGCAAAATTTTTTGTATTTTAAACTATTATGTAAAAGGTAATAAAAATTTGCCAGTTGAGGAACTATATATTAAACATTTGTAATTTTTTATTATTTAGATCATGCAAAGATGCATTTTGGTTTCAGCTAATTCAATGTTTATCTATGTTGTGAGTGGTTTAAATAAATGTAAAGCATATTTGGCTATGACTTATGATGTCTTCAGTACAATTATTAGTAGATTTTTTTAAAATTTCTTAATTAAGACAGTTCCATATTCTTTAGTATAAAGTACACCATATTCTGGGTCATGGGATTCTTAGACATGTAACTATATCTGTCATGATAGTTTAAATGAAAAAATGCAGTTCCACTATTAAAATTTTTTACTATCTTGTATGAAGCCAGAGGTAAATATAGATCCAAACACACAGACTGAAAATCAGAAATAGCTGACCTAGTTAGGAACTGCATAAAACATCTTTCATGGTAAATTTTATTGTGGACAGAAGGTTAAAAGGGAGCTCTTTAAGGTGTTGGGATGGTTCATTTCCATTCAGCACATTACATGGGGGCTTTACAGGTAGTTTTGGTATGATAAGGACTTAAGGCTTTGCTGAATGGTACACCCTGATGCAGGTTGCACTTCATTTCATGGCAAAATGGGAGTGTTCCTCACAGGCATGAAAAAATTAATGATCTATTTCTGTCAGGTTTATCTTGCAGACATGTAGAACACAGGACTGGTTTTAGTGCTGATGCTACTTCAGCATACCAAGGTCCGTTGTGCACTACTGAGACACTTGAGATCTTTTAGCCCTGAAAGTTGTGCCCTGATGCCCTTGGCCATTTTCCCTTCTCCAGTATCCTCTTTCCATTGTGTTACCATTCCACCCTGGAGGAGAGGACTGCAGTTCAGCTCTCAAGGCTGAGAGGGGTCCCTTGGGGAATTGGTGGAAGCTGCATCAGCTTCACATTTTCGAAAGCACTCTGGGGTCTTTAGAGATGGAAAGTCCAATGTAATGATGCTGAACAGCTCCCAGACAGCCTGAACATCCAGATATCAGTTCAACACCATAAACCTCACACTTCTCACATTTTAAAATATGTGTGATGAATGCTGAGAACATTTAAAGATATATTTTATACATTAATACACTATTTTGTTTCCCTGGTTTGTATTTCAGCACTAGGTCTGTGGAATAACTTAGTATGTAATTTCTATTTCTTAATAAAACAAATGAGATTGTCTATTCTTATGTGTTCCTCCACATGATAAGGTTGCAGGTGCAAAGAAGTGCAAATGAATTTTGTTCATGATCTCAGTTCAAACAGTTATTTTTATGTCACTCCACAGAAAATCCCCATAAATGTCAAATCTGTCTGAGCAGTTTTATTAAGCCACTATGCTATTAGGCTCTTTAAAAATAGTTCTTTATTAAGAAAGTTTTTTTACATGTTTACTTCGTGAGTTTGTTAAAGACCTTTCCTCCTTGAAAAGAAAGCCTGTTCTGATATCCTTTTTTAAAGACTTTTCTGCCTGAATTTGTCCTGGAAGTCCTGTAGTAAATTCAAGTATAAGGATCAGAAAAAGTTATGAAATTTGAATAAAAAAAACCACCCTTAGGGGCAACTCTCTGCCTATAGTAAAAGTTATTATTCCCAGATTTATCTGTGTAATTGCTTCACTGTTAATTTGCCTGTTCACTTTTAGCTTTTCCATTATCACAAGTATTTGATAAAGTGTCATATAAAGCATTGACTAATCCATAGATATAGAAAAAGGGGCTCAGCCAGGTGACTGAGCAGTTAGCATCACCTTTATAAAGAATAAAAGCCTTTGTTTATTTAGAAAGCCAAAATGGTGTAGGGTTGAAGACTGCATGGTGCCCAGAGGCTGCTGAATTCAGAGCTGCTGTGGGTCAGACAGCAGCAGGGCACTGAGCCCCTGGGCTCTGCCCTGACCTGCCAGTTCTGCCTGTGCACACAGGAAATCATCCCCCAGGCTTTCTTGAACCACCCTGGTTAGGTCACTTGGGTCAGAAGATAAAAGCAAATTCAGTATCTAAAGTAATGCTTAGGGAGCTCAAGTCCAAAACTGCTCTCTACAACAACTTTTCTAAGTATCTGCCTAAATTTAGAAGTAAAGAAAATAAAATCTCTTTCAGCACTACCAGAGCTGACTTTAACCTTGCAAAGCAGTTTTGTACCATATAACTGACTGTACCAGAACTCACAGATATCTCAGCAATTAGCAATAGGCCTATTATAGAGGTAGAAATAGAGATTATAGAGACAATGGATCTTGTCTACATAAGTCAAATACAAAATAAATAATAGAGAAGAGAGAAGGGAGGGGGAGGGAAGCCCAGACCTTCTGCATCATCTTGACAGGAAAGTAACTTCAAACACATCTGCCAGAATTACCAGCATAGGAAGAGAAACAATTTTAAAAAAAACTGTGTAGGATCAGTGCTCAGGTTTCTCAGTCTGGGAGTTCTGATTTCTTACCATGTTTCCTAGATTTCTGATTTCTTTCCAGTTTCCACACAATTCCTGTCTAGTGATAAAGTACTCAATGCTTAGGTAAGCATGTTTAGCTGTGTACCATGGAAGATGAGTGTCTGAGCAGCACTTCTAGAGCTGCTCCTAAACACAGTTAGTTAAAGCTACTCTTTGTTCAATAATGAGCAGATAAAGACCCAAAACCCAGGGACACCAAGACTTTCACTGGAGACCCAAAGGGAAGCACAAAGCTTGGAAAAATCTCTTTAACATTTCACCTTAACTCAGTGGACAAGACTCTCCACATTTGTAGTCTAGCTGAGATTTTTGTCCTTCAGCACCTACTCTTAATCTCAGCACAGGTATTTTTTTCTCCCTGTAGTCTGTAGTTAAAGATAAATAAGATTGTTTAATATTAAGCACACAATAGAAGTAGAAACATCAGGGTTAAGTGTATTGCAATATAGAGGTCAATTGATTTCATGTGGCTCTGAGACTCAGTTTGCTGTTAAAGAACACAAACAAGGGGTTTCTGTGCATGAAAGCCTCCATTTCTCTCTGTTTCAGTCTTCAGTAACTTGTTTTAAAAAAAAACTATTTTGAATTCTTTGACACCGGTGCTGCTGCAAATATGGCATAATATAATTAAATGAGAGTTTCATGTCAACATCATCTGTACAACTGTAGTCATAAACTTTCACTAAGTAGGTGAGAATATAGAATTGATTTTGCCATAGAGGATTTAATTTGTCATAATGATGCTAACAGTCTCAGTTGTTTTTTTTTACCTCAGGGCATATGTCAAACACCTGGGCATGTGGATGGACAGTAGTGCAGACACATCCTTGTTCCCAGTGTTCATCTACAGCTGGCAGGTGTTTCCTAACCTTTCACACAGGACTTTCAGGTTGTCAGTTTTCACACTGTGCGACAAGCTGAACAGCAATTCAGTTCTCATTCTGCAGGCAAATTTGCAATTCATTTCACTGCAAGAAAGGAAACTAAAAGTTAGATGCTGCAATATTTTAATTCGCTATTTGACCTGAACATTTAACATTGTTAAATGTTATGCAGTGTGACTTAGGTATCTTAAATTAAACTGCTATTTATGTCTGCTAAGTAAGAATGGCTTACCAGGTGCTTGCCAATATCAATCAAAGCTGCTTCAAGGACATTTTCAAAAGTAATTGCAGTGCCAGTGACCAGTCAACATTACTATTTAGCCATGTTCCCGTAAATAAACCCTGCCTGATAGAGTTTTATGGGAACAAGTTGTAGACTGAGTTAACTACGAGGCATTGCTGATAGAATCTGGATGAGTATAATTGAGCCATCAGTGGGATCTGATAAAATGCAAAAAAAAATCACATGAAAATTAAAATTATTATATGCTACTTCTGCATTGCCAGAATTACAGTTTCAACATATGCAAGGATCAAAAAATACAGTTACCTCTTAAAACAAATGGATGACTATTTTTATGCCTTTGGGACAAGCAAAGCTTCAGTCTAACCCTGGCTGGCTGGTTGAGTGCTGCACACATAGGTCGGTCCCTCATTTCTGCAAACCCTGCTGTACTGGAAAGCTTTTGTTATGTGTCTCACAGTCCATCAGTGATTCATCAGATAGCACAGCTCCATTTTCAGCTAATTACTAAATATGCTTTCCCCAATGTGCTCAGAGAGCAAATTTGATGACCTGCATGGCCATGTTGAGAGGCAGTGCATGCCTTCAGTGAAATCAGCAAGAACTATAATGCAGATTTTAAGTAGATTTGCTTCCCAAATTAAAGTCTGTTATTTCTGAGTATTTAAGATTCATATTTTCAGGGAAATTCCTCACTATTCTTTTAAGAATGCTGCATCGATTGCTCACTTTTTGAGGAATGGTAATTTGGCACACATTGTAGGACTCTGAACTGCAGGTGCCCAATTATTGCTTCTTTACAGAACAAAGACATTCAGACATTTTAAAGGAAATCAAACACAAATAGCTATAAAATAAATAATTTGGAATGGAATTGTAGAAATAGAGGTCACATAACTCAGCCTTCCACTTGAGGCAGAGCCATTCCACACTAGATCAGATCAGCTATGGCTCTGCTTAGCTAAAACTTGAAAATCTTCCAAGAATTAAGACTCCACAGACTCTCTGGGAAAATTTTCCTGGACTGCACAGTCCTCTCAGTGGAAAATCTTTTTCTGATATCAAATCTGAACCTTCCTAACTGCAGTTAGGAACCATGAGCAATTGACATAACATTGAGCATTACCAAAAAGAGTATTTTTATTTACCAATGTCAATACAATCTACCAGGTGCATATTTTCAGTGCCATCTAAGGCAGTCTGCATCACAGAAAAGACTTGAAAAAATGTTTTTATTTTGGGGAAGGTCATGGGTCAAGAATGTCATTAAGTGAAGTCAGTAGTTTCAACCTGTTGTCCCCAGATTTCTGACTGTTTCTGGATGTCTTCCAGATATTTAAAGAGTAGATAAATAATAATAATTTTAAAATCCAGTAGTCATCATGGAAATTCTAAATTTGTATTAAAAAAAAAAAAAGAGCTCAGCTAACTGAAGTGAAATTTATTAAAAATTATGTTTCAGTGGTTAGGACTGGTGAGCTCTACTTCAGTTCTCTGTTTTGTTAAATCTTCTTGTTAGATCCTATGCAAATAATCAGAATTCTACAGGAATTCTTCTTCAGTGTAAAATTAAACTATAGTTAACAATTTTATTCAGTATACTCTTGTGAAGAAAAAAATATTGTATCTTTTTAAAAGTCTCATGAATTTCAAAAAGAAGAAATAGCTAAGAAAATTTAAAGATGAAGCCAGGTAGCAGCTTAAGAAAGATATGAAGAATCTAGGGGTTTGCTACGGTTTTTGCTTGTATGATTAATTGTTTGGTTGGTTTTGGTAGGTTATTTGTTTGGGTTTTTTAGTGGTTTATCTTTTTTCTGCAGGCAATAGGAGACTTACATTTGACTTCAGAAGGATCAATTGAGTGATGGAGTAGAACAGCACAGTGAGTCATGTTTTACAGTGGGAAAGAGTGGTTAAAGGTCAGTGTTTGGGAAAAATGGGGACACTTCTCCTCACTTCTTGTGATGTGAGAAATAGCTTTAAGCAAATCACTTCCCTGTCCTTTCCCTCCTCTTACTGCAATAATGGAATACTATTCTTCACCTCATACATAAAGCACTGCATGGAGGACAAGTGTGCTATAAAACCTTGGAGTATGACAGAATGTCAAAGCCAACAAACATAAATACAGGCAATAGCATTGAAATACTTTACTTTATCCATTTTTTTTCTTCTTTTTTTCTTTAATGACGTGTGGAATAATGACTACAAGATCTCTTGTCTGCTAAGCTGACATTTCCCTATGAAGTGGTGAAGGACATTGCCATTAGAGTTTTTGCTTTTCCAAGTGTTTCAGCAAGGATTTGATTGGCAGATCACTGGCATTCACTTGGAAAGTTACCAAACACAGGAACTGCAAATAAGGTAACTGCTTTTACCTGAAAATTTCCCCACAATGGAGTATGGAAAATGCTATTTTGCTAACTCTGGGATAATGCTGCATAACTCATTACTGGAAAATAGAACTACTAGATAATTAATCAAGGTTATATCTAACATTCATATGGGTTTCCTAGGACATTTTTCCATATTTTTGATAATCAGCAGGCAAGAAAGATTCCCTGTATTTCCATTTTTTTCCTCTAAGGAAAATTTAATTTGATTTCCCTTCTTATCTAAATGTATATAAGTAAAATGCTTCCTTTTCATCTCCAGGTAGCACTCAGACCTCCATAAATAGGTAATCTGCATGGAGTATTCACAGTATAGAATAGAAGGAAATAATAGTCTCCAACCTGAATATTTAGACTCAAATTTCTTCATGATTTCTGATAAAAAATTTAAATGGCTGCAGCTGGTGTTCACAGCCACACTGAGAGTGATCTTTACTTTCTTAAAAAATTAGTCCATTTTAAGTAGGTATATACTGTTAACTTACCCCTTTCCATAGAGTTCCTTCAGCTGAACCTATAAAAAGTATAACCTTGAGGAGTAATTCTTCTAAGCTACACATCCATGAAACAATAAATTTAGATTTTGTATCTATCTTTATGATCATGTTTACTCAAAATTAATTAAGATTCTTTTCATCCCAGCTTTTTGCACGCCCTCAACCTCCTTGATGATGGATCAGTTTGAGGAGCAGAAAAGATCTTGATGCTGTGTAAGCGCTGCCCAGGAATGAATAAATGAAATATTCCTGTGAAATCATCACTGTTTTCATCGCAGATCCCAAACATAAGCCCATACAAACTACTATGAAAAAATTTAGTGCTATCCCAGTCAAAACGAGCACAGTATCAAAAAAATCCACACCGATATTCAGCATCATGTTGGAATTCCATAATTTAGATCCAGCTTAGCTGTAGTCCTTATTAACATATTTATGAAATATGAAGGATGAACTGCTAGATTTATTTTATTTGCTGGGGTAGAGGAAATTATATCAGAAAGGTTAAATTTTTTAAGGATTTGTAGCTTTTACTAAATAATTTGAAATTTGGAAATTATTTACTTTAATCATTGAATTAATTTATGGGGTGGGGCGGTGGAAAGGAATTTTTTCTATCACCTCTTTTCCCTGAATAACACCTAATAAATCTAAAAGAAAAGTTAGATTTTAAAACTTAAAACCAAAATGCTCTGTTTCAGAAACATTAAAGTTGAATGTGTAACTGTTCCCAATTTAGAGCTGGTGGCATAGTGTTGATCCAGTTCTTCCTATATTCCCAGATTTTTTTTCCAGTCTGCTTTTCTGGAGCATGCAAGATTTAACAACCAAAAAAAAAACCAAATAAAAAATTCCCTTCTATTGCAATATGTTTCTCAACTTTAAGGACTGCTTTAGAGGAAAGGACAAGTTTGGCTTCAGTGGTGCCGGGATCTTCCGGTACTGAGCTGAATTTAGAGCCAGCTTAAGTTCTGCCATAAATAACAATTGCTTGTTTTGAGAATCTTTAAATTGAAGCTCTGTGTGTGCAAAGATGTTTGTTATGCAAGAGACTAAACATTTACAGAGCAGTAGCTACATTCTCAAAGTTATGTCAACACTGAATTACACAGTGTTAAGGCAATTTAAAAACAACTGGAGTTTGTTTTAGGCTTCTCCTGGATATGGTATTGGAATATCTCATCTGGCCAGGTCTACTTGCTTACGTTGCATTTTATTGACTGATTACTGTGTATTAAATGTTATGCTGATATTCTGATATTTTAAAAACCATGACTAACCATGACTAATCGCCTAAATTGGCCTACAAAAATAAATAAACATGTATATGAAATTATCCTTTAAGATATTGTGATAATTAAATAATTTTAAAATGGAGCTCTGTCCTCTCTCATCCCCCTGATTTTAATGTGATGAACAATTAATTTCTCACTGGCTGTTAGTTAGAGAAGATGATGGACCTCTGATGTTCAGCTGTTCAAGACTGACATTCTTCCTATTATAGTTCACCCTGCTAATGTCAGAGACCCATGTATTTTAACATGTTTCACTGTAACAAAGAACAGAAGCAAATGAAAATGAACTGTACCCAGGAAAATCCCCAGGCCATGTTCAGGACAGAGTCTTTGACATAAAAAACTGTATATCACATAAAAAACAAATATTTTTTTCCAATACAATTTATTATTGTTGTTGTTGTTGTTAATGTTAGTTTTTTATCATTGTTGTTAGTTTTTCAACTGAAATTGAAAGTCATAGCCAGTGGCAATGAAGCAAATATAAATTAGTTAAGTTTGCCATGACAATTTCTGACTGTAAATCATGTATTTTGCTAAGTTAAATTTTCTGGAACCTGAAACCCTGTATTCCTTTTTCAAATGCAAAGAATTGTCATGAATTATCATCAGCTAGTGATGATGAAGAAATTAATTAAACCAGTTCATTTCCAAAGCTGAACCACAATTTCCAAATTATTAATTTACTTATTAAAATAGTGTAATTTCGTAGTTATGATTACTTTTCTTGATAAGCAGATTGACAGTCCCCCAGGCTTACGATGTGAAAATCTTAATCAAACTGATAATTAATTCCCTCCTTTCATGATAGAACTTAGGGACTGAGTGAGCAGTCTCACTGAAGCCCACAAGGATGCTACAACAGGGAATACTGAAAAATTTTCAATGGCACTACTGCCTGATTTCAGTGTTTCCTTTAAAGTCCACATGGAGTTCCAACAGTCACCTTGGAATCGAGAATCTTACTTCTCATTGCCAAACTTCTGCAATAGTACTATAGCTGTGTTAGCCTTGTGTTTAATGAGCTAGATTTGGATCAGATATGTCAGTTATTTATATCATTTTTAGCACCTTAAACTTCACTCATTTGCACCATAAATGAAACTCTTATGTGAGAATGGGAGAAAAGCCTAATTTTCATTCCAGCTGCAAAAATATCTGCAAAATCTTTAAATTTAACATCATCAAATGTGCAGCTGCAGTAAGAAAGGAACGTGTGTGTATATATCAGGGTAGCTGAGAAATATAGATTGAAAAGTGTCTAAAACTCTCAATTTCAAGTATTTTAATTTATACAAATTCTGGTCATGTAGGGACTAATTCCAGATCTCATCAAACTCTGAGAAGCCAAAATAACTCCTGCTTTTATCCCTGGTAAGGTAATGTAAGTGGGAGCTGGAATTGGTCTGTAGCCTTTGTTTTGGTTTAGAATTTTTTTTCCTCAGGATAGCAAGACTTTATACCAATTAGCTCATGAACCCAAACTAAAAATGTACATTTTTTGTCCCTTGAAAGATGTCATTACATCAGTAAATTTTCTGTCATCTCTACATGTTTTGACAACTCTCTGAAAGAGATCTGAAGCATAAGACATACTTGAAACATAGGAAGTTTTTCTGGACAGAATGGAATTCGGCTTTTTTTAAATGACATTTAAGATTAAATTTAAGATTAAGATTGCTCTCATACAGTCTAAGAAGAGGCATTATCTGTGGAAGAATTCTGTCTCAACTTACTCAGGGTCATGTACACATCAGGTCATGAGAGTTGCATTCAGATGCCCTGCATTATTTCTTCTCTTACAATCCGAAAACAGAAGTAGTGCAAATGACTAACAGAGCAGAGGTCTAACTTCAGGGAAATAAAGTTACAGGAGATCAATCTGACCCTCCATATCCATTTTCACTCAATAGCCATAAGCAGCAACACTCATTAATTCTGCCTTACAGGAATATGGGCAATTACTCTGTTTAGCATTCCTACTGTATCTTGTCTCAAAATAAAAGTTATTCTTGGTCTATCTAATTGATTCAGACTCATCTCTGTATACAAACCAATCACTCATTTTTCTCATTTGGAATTATATTTATCATTTGTCACTATAAGATCTTTTCCAATGTCCAAACTGTGATTCATTGTATTCATTACATTTCTCTTCAGAAAATATCCTGAATAGAATAAACTATTTTGGTTGCAAGGGACCTAAAACAATCATCCAGTCCAACTGCCTGAGCACTTCAGGAATGACCAAAAGTTAAAGCGTGTTCTTAAGTACCCTCATTCAAATGCCTCCTGAACACTGACAGGCTTGTGGCATTGGCCACCTCTCTAGGAAGCCTCCTGGTGCCCTCTCAGTAAAGAAAAGCTGCCTAATGTCCAGTCTAAACCTTCCCTGGTACAGCTTACAACCAATCCCACATGTCCAGTCCCTGGATGCCAGGGAGAGGAGCTCAGCTCCTCCCTCTCCACCTGCCATCCTCGGGAAGTTTTGGAGAGCAATGAGATCGTCCCTCAGCCTCCTTTTCTCCAGACTGGACAAGCCCAGAGCCCTCAGCTGCTCCTCACAAGACATTCCTTCCAGCCCTTTCACGTGCTTTGTTATCCTCCTCTGGATGCATTCAAGGACCCTCACATTTTCTGTCCCAGAGCTGCCCACAGCGCTCAAGGGGAGGCTGCACCAACTCTGAAGTCAAAAATGTATGAATATTGCTGTGTGAGTACTCTCGACTTTTTATTATTCTCTTTTCATTATTACATGAAGTCAGTATCAATTTGTGCCCAGCTCTGGATAGATAGATATTTGTGGTTCATGTATAGACAAGCATTTATGTATCTGGCAGCCCTGGCTCTCAGTGGCAGACCAAGAGTGAGGTTGGATCAATATTCAGTCTGCTATGGGGGAATGTTTGCTTGTCATCACTTCCTTTGCAATTTGGAGTGTCCCAAGTGCATTGGAGTAACCAAAGTTGACATGATAGACTAAAACCTAGTTCTTGAAAGAGGTGAATTCAATAAATATTTATTGCAGTTAATATCTTTGTTAGCAAGATGTCTCTAAGCAGTTACACTGTGACTAAGTTGTAAAATATAATGTATGGGAGGGAAGCTAGACATCCAGTTATCTTGGGAACTGAGGAGAAGCTTTACAAATTTTCTACCATGCTTAGCTATTACTCTGCCACAACAATAAGCCATAGAGCCCTTCTTGTCTCTTCCACCACCTCTTCTTACTCCATGCTCTTCCAGCGACATGTCCTAAATAGAACTACTGGAGCACAAGAGTAAAGCAGTTACTCCTGGTCCCATCCTACCTCCCAGGAGCTATGCAATTTCTTTCCAAGTAGCCATGGGCTGGAGACTTCAAAGATTTCTTGCCATGTTCCAAATAAAAACTATATTCCTGAAAAGAAATCCATGACTATTCACTATGAATGGACAAAGCTGACATCTTCATTTTGAATACAACAGAATTTATATATATATTACTGTAATATTCTGAATGCTTTGAGGTGCTTACAGCAATCAGTATAAATACATTACTATTACTGGATTTTAACTAGAATTCAATCTAAATTAATACATGAACCATTACACAATACAACAGACAGCAATAAAATAAAATTCAAACTACTGAATCTAAAGTCAGAAACAAGTTTCTCATTGCCCTCTGCAAGAGAGAGAGCTGATGTTGCCAAGAATGTAAGACCTGAAAGATACAGAAACTGATTCTGAAAAAGTCCTGGCATATTTTGAAGGCTTGTGTTTTAAAAAAGTGAAGGAAAGAGATTTTAAGGATGTGCTTTACCATGATGATGTGGGCTAGGAACATTTTTGGTCTCACTGCAAATGGGGAAACAGAAACTTTTTCACTTCATGTGGTGCTCTCTTTCAATGAATAAAAAGCATAAAAATCACAAGTTAAATGTGCATGTACCAGACAAGTGTGTACAGACAATAACTAGAATTCAAGCACTACAGGGCTGTAACACAGCACGTTGCAACAATAATTCATTCTCCTTGCCAGCAGATCCATGTGAGGGACAGATTACTTTTCATTTTAGTATGTCACAACAGAGCAGACAAAGCAGAGATCTCTGGAGCACTGCACTCAGCAGTCGTACATGTGTGCTGGAACAATTCTTTGTGCCACCTCAGCTTATAGCTTAGTCATAATTGGTGTCATTGTCCAAAAATACCTGTTATAGGTGTTTATCTTTCCCCCCGCCCCCAACAGATAACAAATTACCTCTCATTGGTAGATGAGGAGCCATAGATTAGTTGCTCTTCCAAATACAAAAAAAAAAAGGTTGCTGTAAAACTTTATTTTTGCACATTTACAGTTAATATAGAGTTCACATTTAGAGTTAATATAGAGTTGCATAACCAGAAACTATTTACACATAGATAGCTCAGTTGGTTAGAGCAGGGTGCTAATAACACCAAGGTAGTGTATTCAATCCCCATATGGGCCATTCACTTCAGAGTTGGACTTGATGATCCTTGAAGGACCCTCTCAACTCAGAATATTCTGTGGTATTACACATACACATGCACATAGATGGATGCACAGATTAAATAAAATGTTGCTTGACTGGGTGTTTCAAAAGAGCTTTTTCCTTTCTGTTGGGAGGTTCCTGCTTCTTTGAGCTTGGTGTTGGTCTGTGACTACAGAGCTAGAAGGTCTATGCCTTTGCCCTTTTTACTGACTCCCTAGCAATCATGCATTCAGTCCCCAGAGAAAGAATGGAATAGGGAAAGGCAAACCTAATGGGTTTTCCATGAGGACAGATCCCAAGAGCTCGGTTGGAACAGCACTGCTGGCGTTGGTGCCAGGAGGGCACTTACAGCGGAGCCTGAGCTCAGCTACAGGGCTGTGTCCTTCCTGCTGGAGCAGAGTGAAGCTGTCCATTGTGCATGGCTGGGCTCATCCAGGAATCCCTCCGTAGAAAAACTATTGCTTTATTTTGAGAAAAGAACTATCTGAAGGTAACAGTGGTGAAATGTTCTCTCTTGTTTGAGTTTTAGCACAGCAACAAATACTTTACCCTACTTGAAATGTTTAGTGTATTGTTTCTTATAAAAAACTACATCATAACCCTTAGCAACCAAAGAGTGAGTGCCCTCTTAAAAATTAATCACTAGGAGAAGGTGTGTGCACAGAGCAGAGGGTATTAAGCTGTACAGACAATAGATAGCTTGATAAAAACATCTTGGCAGAGATGTGGTTCAGGTGTTTTACATGTCACCTCCAGCTTTAATCTTGACTAATGAACTGGATGAGGATTTTTTTTCACTAGCTAGCAAAGTGTTTTCTGTTCTTTTCATTAAATAAGACAAGAAAAATCCCACATCCTTATTTTTGAGATTCTCTTTCTCATCTCTCACCAAGAGAAGGAAAGACCAAAACGGGTCTTGTAACAGCTTTGTGATATTCTGCACATCCTTAATTTACACTCTGTCCTAGCAGCTCCTGTACAGGATTTTACTTGGTACTACCAGCTCATAAAAAAAATTATATTAAGAAGGAATAAAGGAAACTAATTAAGTCCCTAAAAAATGTGTGGTGCAATAACCAAGATGCTTGGAAAAGAGGTACCAACAGAAATGCCAGAGACTCTTGGGCTGACTGCAGCCCTCTGGCAAAGTTTCCTGGAGGCCAGGAAGAATGTTCTAGGAAAAAAACTGCTTATCTTTGTAAAGTAAAATAGAGATTCAGGCTCTGCTATATAAATGAAGTAGATAATAAGTAATAAATAAAGGGAATCTATGTGGTGACATTTTTATGCAGCCTTAATGTTTTGATGGAAATAGCTGCTGAATCTAATGGGTTTATGGAATTTCATAAGAGGGTTCATTATGTGCACCATGGTATGAATGCAAAAAATAACTCTGCTGTACAGAAAAGCAGTTGTCAACAAGAGATTGGGATTCACACTCTTTTCTTGCACTTATATTTCTAAGTTTTATCTTTCAAAAAAGACATCATAGCTACTCTGCTTTGGCAAGAGAGAGTGAGGAGATTCTCCCTCGTATTCAGTGGATCACTGGCTAACCCTTCCATTTGGGATTATTTTTTATTCTTTAGGGAGGGTTTCATACTTTCATGGGTTTCATGGTTCATCAGCGTGGGGAAGATAAAAATTTTTATTTTCTACCGACATGGAGACTACACCTGGCTGGTTTGCAATATGACTACCATCTGCTTCTGCAATTCTGCTTTGCAAAAAGCAGTTGATATTTAATGGGCTGAGAGCACAAGCATCTGGGGAAAACAAATGGTAAGACCTGGATTCTAGCTTTTTTCACGAGGAGTATTATATCTTTTATCACATATAGGATGCATAATCAGTCTTTAAAATAGGTATCAGAACATATAATTCCCTGGTCTGACCTCAAATTACCACTTAGTGGATTGGCAGGGTTTCTGCACTGGGCACAGAGCATGTCATAGAATATTTTTATTGGAGAAATTAATGTACTTGCCTAAAATTGACTTGACTATCTTGCAGAATTTCCATCTAAAACTGTCCAGCATTTTTAATTTGAGCTTTTTGTCACATTAATAAATTCTAAAGATAGTCTTAATCTTATGTTTCACTCTGGCGTTATATTTCTTTTATTATTGCTCTCAAGCTTAAAATAACAGAAAGGATAAGTGGACATAAACACATGGTGAATATCAGCCCATTAATTGGCTCAAATGACTCCTAAAAATACTCCAAAAACATTAACTCTTCATCAATTTCAAGAGAAGGTTAATTTTAATTGGGTATGTTGGCAGCTGCATATTTGCAAAAGGAGCAAAAGACAGATAAAGTTATACCACAGACATAATGCACCACTTCTAAATGTAATTATTATATTTCAAGCAACTATATCTGTATTTGAATTTTATATAATACATATATATGTATGCACTTATATAGTACACCAGTATATTGTCATATATTTTATGTGAGTTTCTATTTCCTGCTAGAAGAGAATCATCTTTAACCTATAGCTCACACTTCCCAATCAGAACAGTGTAATACAGTGTGCTGGGTCTGCATAGCCAGATTCTGGTACCAGGGACATTACAGGGGTGGCTTCTGTGAGAAGAAACCAGAAGCTTCCCCTTGTCTGACAAAGCTGATGCCATCTGGCTCAAAGATGGACATGCTGCTGGTCAAGGCTGAGCTCATCAGTGAGGGTGGCCACAGCTCTGTGATAACATATTTAGGAAAAAAACAAAAGTTAGTGGCATAAGTAATTGTGGCCAGAGAAGAGCAGAGTGAGAACATGTGAGAGCAATAACGCTGCAGACACCAAGGTCAGTGAAGGAGGTGCAGGCGGTGCTCCAGGCGCTGGAGTAGAGATTCCCCTGCAGCCCATGGAGGACCACAGGGGTATAGAGCCTCATCTCCATCCTGTGGAGGATCCCAGCAGGAGCAGGTGGACGCTGGAGAGGGCTGTGATCCCACAGGAAACCCATGACGGAGCAGGTTCCTGGCAGGGACCTGCAGACCCACAGTGAGAGAAGCCCACCCTGAAGCAGGTTTCCTGGTAGGATTTGTGACCTGTGGGGGATCCACACTGGAGCAGCCTGCTCCTGAAGGACTGTACCCTGTGGAAAAATGACCTATGTTGCAGCAGTTCATGGAGAACTGTTGCTTGTGAGATGGACTTGCATTGGAGAAGTTTGTGGAGAATGGTCTCCCATGGGAAGGACTCCCCTCCCTGAGCAGCAGCAGAAACAAAGTGTGATGAACTGACCATAACCCCCATTCCCCATCTGCCCTCACAGAGGAGAAGAGGTAGAGTTTGGGCAGGAGGGAGGGGGGTTGAAACGTGTATTTAAGATTTATTCTACTTCTCATTATCCTGCTCTGATTTTGTTAATAATGAATTCAGTTAATATCCCCAAGCTGAGTCTGCTTGGCCCATGATGGTATTTGGAGAGTGATCTCTCCCAGTCCATATCTCAATTCATGAATCCTTATATTTTCTCTTCTCTTACAGTTGCAGAGGGGAGTGATAGTGATGCTTTGGTGGGTACTTGGAATTCAGCCAGGGTCAACCCCCTACATAGAGTTAGCAATAAAATCTTTAGGCTAGGGTTATTTTTATGCCCACATAATTTTATAAGACTTTTATTCTTTATTTTATGGGACATTCAAATACTTTGATTCTCTGTGTGGTTCTTAAATCTACTGCACAATTGTAATTCTTTGTAACCACCTACTAAAGTTAACTGAAGAACACTTTAAGTTTACTCAAGAACACTTGGGAAATTATTCTCAGGACAAAAGCAGAAGCAAGGCATAGTGTCTTGGTGCCTCTGGGCATTCTTCTGAACCTCTACCAAAGCTCCACCTTGGCTGCAGGTGACAACACTCCTATAGATGCCAATGTGTGGCAGAGCAAAGTCTAGCAGTGCTGAAGCTTTTGCTAAGCAAAACTTGCTTTGGTTAGAATATCAAAACTTGACACACATAGAGAAGTCAGAAGAGTCTGTCATGGCAAATTGAAGAGGGGTTAAAAAGCAGCAGCACTCTGAATACACTTCTTCTGTCTCTGAATAACACTCCAGTGTTGTTTAGTTGGCTAAAGGTATGTCAGGCCATTGCTAGGCATCATGACACTGCATAAAGGTCCAGATTTCTTACCCAGTCCTCTGTATTTCAGGAAAGAGAAATTCTATACTGCATAAACTCATCTAGTCATCCAATGCCTTTCTTCTCTTCCACATTAAATGGTGAATCAGATAATTCTAATCAACTGAGTATTGACTTCAACATTGCCAATTAACTCTGACTGAGGATCTGACTCAGTTTTTAGACCACTGTAATTTTTTTCCTTCCTATTGAGGGCTACAGTCTTACTACTGCTGGTTTGGAAAGCTGTGTGGAAGTACATGGGGCAAGAGAATATTCTTTTTCCTGTTGCTGTGTATGACCTGGGCTCAGCAAAAGCAGAACCACCTGTTGGATGTATGATCTGAGAACTGCAGACTGTTTCATCTTGAATTCTAAATAAGAAATTGCTAAGAAAATACATAAAATCTGTAAGAGTGCTTTCTCTTCAATTTTCAGACTCATACTTGCCTGGAAGAAGAGTAGCATCTTTTAAGGAAATTTAGGTGCCGAGCCTAAGAAATGATCTTGAATGGGGGGCACTCTTTTACAATTAATGCAAAATCATACTCTGAAATGCAATGCTCATATTTCTGCAGAGAACACACCCTACAGCAGATCAACACATCACCCAGCAGAGATACTTGAGCACATATATATGTGTAGATATTTTCTTACTTAACTCCAAAAATAGTTGAATGGAATAAGCATGTTACAAATTTTTGATTCTTTGCATGTATTTCTTCCTCTAGATTAAATAGTACTTCTTTTTTTCTGATTTTTTAAATTTTATTTTAATTTACTCTTTTTCAAGGAAATTAATTCATATCCACAACCAATCTTGGAACAAGTCACCTGAATAGGATAAGAAGATGACTGTAATCAAAGAATGCCATTTAACAGTCATAGGAGCTTAAGGAGACTAGAGATTAAATTTGGAACTTCTTGGCCTTTAATGAAATTTAAATGAGGTGCTATTGTTAAAAAATTATCTCTGCTTATGATGACAAATCATCCACTTATTGATTTGGCAATGCCCCATCAGAATTTAGGGTGACCCTTAGTCTCTGCCAGAGTTTTACATGTTTCTCTCAGTTCCCAGCCCTGTGCTAAGATAGTGCTAAGATAATGTGCCTCAGTCACAACAGCACCAAACAGAAATAACTCCACTGAACAGAGCTGGGTGTGACCAAGCAACTCTAAACATCAATTCAGCTGTGTGTGCTCTTGCTTCAGGTATAGACATCCCCACTCTTAATAATATCACAGGCACAGACATTTTACACCGTGTTCTTCTGCCTTTAGGGACACACCCACTGTGAACAAAGATGTGAACAAGTGATCCTGAACTTGCTTTGTCTGAGCTCCACACTAGTCAAAAATGATTTGGATCTGAAGAAGAGTGGCCACATTAGTTCAGTGCTGCATCCAAGCTGCTGCAGGCAGTGTCATAGTGTCACACTAACACAGAATCTATGGGGGCTTTCAGACTCTACAATGAGGGCAGAGATTTTGCATACAGCTGCCCATACAGACAGGTCCTATGGCTCTTCTAGTGCATCTCTGTTATAAATTAAACAGAGAATGGGCAGAGGTGCAAGAGCAGCCATTTGGGCACTGCGTTTTTACACTGACAGAGCAGTTCCTTCAACATTTTGACATGGGTAGTCTCTAAAATGACACTTAGGTACAATTTTGGAACTGTCACAGACTTAAGACCATTCCTAACAGCAATTTACAAGCAGTCACCCAATCTCAGGACTTAGGACAGTTTAGTAATTACGGTCTGACATGTCACCTCTGGTCACAGATCCAGGAAGCACACTCTACCACTACTCCAGTTTACAAGACATTTAACTCTCGATAGCACTCCACCCATGAATTATGAGTCTTGAAGCAGCCACATTCATATTTCTTTATCCAGTCAAAGCTGTAACATGATCTGAGAGTGGCTATGCAATAATCTGCTGGCTTTATACATGCAGAATTCACTTTAAGGCTCAAAGTACTGTCTTTTCCCTGATTTAAGGACCTGATTTAAGTCTCACTAATAACAATGGAAATATTCTCATGAGTTTCATAAGAGGCAAATCATGTCTCAGACAACACAGAAAGTTGCATGGCCCAAGGAGTTCTTCAGAGGAAATACCCTTGCAGCTGACTCCAGTAGGAGTCAGCAAAGCCTTGTTATATAGTTCTAATGAATCAAGATCTAGATATGCACACAATGAATTGGATGCCTTCACTTCACAGGTCAATATATTGGCAGAAGCATTTTCATCTCTAATCTAGTTCAAAACATAGACATAATACACTTTTCTTTTTAAACTTTTCTGTCCTAACCACAAGTCTTTCCAGCAGAGTTAAGTGAACTGATAAATCTGTCTCTGTTGTTATTATACTTCATTGATTAGTTCTACTTCATCCCACAAGAGCTGTACATGAAGAAGTCCCTTTTTAATAACTAGAAGTAATCTATTTTATGTTGAAAACAATACTAGGTGAAAATATAAAATTTTAATCAATTAATTTCAAAAGTAGAACAAATTATATTTTCCAAGTTCTGATACAGTCATCACCATTAGGAAATTACTTCTTATCCTTCAACATGTCATTTAAATTTTCATACATTTTTTGAACTGTTAAGGGTTGAAAATGCTTTTTTACAGAGGACATCAAAGCCAAATTACTCATAACCACATCCTAGGTGGGATGGTGATTAGGAGTCAGTGAGTAAGCTCAGAGAATAATGAATTCAGTGACAGTGCAATTATCTATCTGTTATATGGACAAAATTGTGCTTTTCCATGAACACTTCCTGCTGGATATTTGATAAATTGAGGCAGATGAGAACTGTGTTAGTAAAGTACTCGTGCAACAGCTCTGATGTGTATGGCAGAAGTTTTCTCACAGGAATTCCACTACCTCAGAATTTGCTTCTAGCTATGGAATCGAGTACTGTGAATGAAATAATCTTCATGGCATGGTAGAAAATCTACTTTTTTCACCAGACTTTTCCACTGAGGAAGGTTTTTAAGACACTAGAGAGAACAGTAATAATATAGCAAAGAATTACTGTGGGGATGAGGAGAGGAAGAGAAGGATGTTTGTGATGAATTACCTGAAATTTCTTCACTTTCAGTAGAATTATAGATTCTTTGGAAGCATTGAGGCATGGGGTCTTTTGGAGGTCTTTAAAAAATCCAAGCAAATACAGAGGAATAAAACCATGTATGAGCTAGAGAATGGTTTATTTTGCTCACAGTTTTGTAGATTCCCAGCAGCAAAACTTGCAGGTATTTTCACTTGAAAGCCAAACTCTAGTGCTGTGATGAAAACTGGCCCTACTTCACTCTCAAATTTCCAGCAGCACTATTCAAGTCCCACTTATTGAAGCTTCCCAAACACACAGCTGCAGAAGTAGCAGCTTTGAACAAAGTAAGAGTCTTTAAAATCTCAACTTGAGTTGTTATCATAACTTTATTTAGATTGGAAAAGACCTTTAATATCAATGAGTCCAACCATTAACCTCATACTGCCAAGTCCACCATTAAACCAAGTCTCTAAATGCCACATCTACACACCTTTTAAATACTTCCACAGATGGTGACAATGGACATTCCCTGATTTTCTGGTTCTTTCCCTTCTCTTCATAGAAACCCACAAAGCTAAGAGGGACTCCATCATCCATCACCACTCTGTCATTCACAGAGCACCATTTCTTCCACTGAAATCAGACAAAGTCCACATGTGTACATTTTTAGTTCAGAATAGATTTTGCCAAAAGATATATTTCTTCTCAAAAATGTTTCATAAGAAACATGTGTTTTAGAAGAAAAGCTTAATTCTTCTGATTTTTGGGGATATTGAAATTGTTAAGTTGAAAGAGTTTTCATGCCACTGTTTTATGTAGTTCATTTTTTATACATTAAAACACTCATTTTACAGGTAAGGGATATTGCAAAAATTGTCATTTTATAACATGAAGAAAAATCACGTGTAATCATGTAACAAACCCCAAAATATTGCCAACACAATGAATGAAGCATTTCTTTTCTCCTTTCACATGGGAAGGCAGGGTGAAAAATAGAGGATTCTTATTGAAAACACTGTATTTTCATAGAAAAGGAATTTGTATCCTCTTATTTAACACTAAATACTCTAAATATGTTTTCATGTCAGCTAATTTTACTTATTATTTTAATTTTCTACATTTAGAAAATTTTAACTCTCACAACCTTCCTAATGTCTTTATTTTACCCTGTGCCCTTCCTACAGAGAAACAAATGCACATTTCAATTTTCTTCATCCAGTCCATCCTTTCACTTTTTCATCACCTTCTCAGTATTCCTAGGTACCACTGACACAACACAAAATGGCATTTAAATAATAAAAAAGGCTGAGTTATCAAGATGTGAATTGTAATTTAGTATTTTTGAATGTTTAATAAAATTATTCTTTCATTATTTTTCTATTTTTCTGACAGAATGTCATCAAATCTTGCCATTGGGCAAGAATAATGTAGTTTAATCCACCACTTTTTTAAAAAAAAATGTGCTTTTATGATAATTTTTATCTCTTCCATAACTTAATACAAACATTCTTGATTTTTCAGGGCTATATGAAATTTCTGAAATGCATAGGCAAACAACAGAAGGAGTTCAAAAGAGAGAATTCTTCCTAACAAGTAATAAAATGAACAGATGCTGACATCTGTCTTTGCTAGAGCTGCCTATTTGGATGTTGACATGCTTTATGGATGTTGGGAAGAGCTGTCAGACAGAGGAGTTTTGTTTGCAACAGGTCCCAATGTCAAAACATCTGTTAAGTAATACACTCGAATCACAGAATATCACATTGGAAGTGACCTCAAGGATCATCTGATCCAACATTTCTTGGAAAAAACATGGTCAAGACAAGATGGCCCAGCACCCTGTCAAGCTGAATATTAACAATGCCCAATGTTGGGGAATCCAGCACTGTCCTGGGGAGTTCATTCCAATGGTTAATTGTGCTCATTGTAGAAAAATTTCCTCTTGTGACCACTTGGAATCTCCCCAGAAGTAACTTGTATTCATTAGCCTTCATCTTTTCCCGTGTGACTTTTTGTAAAAATGGAATCTCAATCTTAACTTCCTTTAAACTTCCTTTGAACTCTGGAACTCTGGTGATGAGGTCTCCCCTAAGCCTTCTTTTCTCAAGGCTGAACTAACTCAGTTCTCTCAGTCTTTCCTGAGTGTCAAGCTCCCTGGTCCTTTGAACACCTCTGGGCTCCTTTTCTGGGCCCTCTCCTGCCAGGAGAGGCAGGTGAGGTCTGACGAGCACGGGGCAGAGTGGGATAATGACATTTTTATCTCTGCTGGTGATGTCCCTCTTGTTGCAGCCCAGCATCCTGTTGGCTTCCCCGCCTGCAGCAGCCCCCTCTCACTCGCATGGAGCTGTTGTCCACCAGGACCCCCAGGTCCCTTTCTAATCCAAAACTGGAGATGCATTTTTGTGAAGCAAATGTGTGGTTTAGGATCTGTTTCACTATGAAGAATTCAGATTTCTAACATTTTGAATTTTGTGACTTGGCACTGGTGGTACAGTGACACTGCTGTGTTGAACACAGATAAGGAGCTCATTTTAATTTCTAATATTTAGGCTAATATATAAACATTCATTCTTTAAGAGTCCAGAGACACTATTCTTCTTTTAAAATATAAGATATTTGTCCGTTTGAATTACTTTGGTTATTCACTGACCTTCCAGCTATGCATTATATCTGTGAGCAAGGAACCTATATTAAGAAATAGCACATTTTATGTCTCTCAGAGAAAAATCCATGAAACTCATTAATGTGGTCAAGCTTAATGTAAGTGCTGACTTTCCAGGTTCATTACTACTATTTTAACTTCGATGTCATGTCATATACAACACAACATTTGGCTTTACAAAGGAAAACAAAAATCCCCTCACTAGTAAGACATTTCAGAAAGCTGCAGACATTTACAATGCACTCATTTGTATTAGATTCTTATTGACTTGAGTGTTCTGCAGAAACTTTGCCGAGGAGGAGGAGCCTAACACAAGGCTCTTGGTTTCATCCAACCCAAATTCCCTTTGAGTTCATTGCAATGTCATCCAACCTTAGGTAATGTGTCCTGAATTCGTAATGGTCATTGGACATAAGCCTTAGCACTTATGGAGACATCCATATGACTGTGGAGATGTATGTTGTTCTAAGATGATACATTCATAAACTCTGCAGGTTTTGACTGCATAGGAAATCAAGGGACTAAATTAATTACTACATTACTTTTTACTTTAGTTGGCACAAAAGAAATTCATTACAAGTCAAATAACATGTTTTATAAGTCAGAGCTTGGATTTTTTTGCAGTTATTCCCAAATTTGGGATCAAGGTCCTTCAGTAAATAATGAACAATTATTTACAAAATGTCTTTTCATTCTGAAAAATTATTTGTCATTCTAACAACTTTTCATCACTTTGCACTATGTTTTCATAACTAATTTTAAAACACATCCTGCTCATAACAAACTATGTTATTTATGTTGGGGTTGCATAATATTTCCAGTCTTTGCATTCACAAAGCACAGAATTATTTTCATCCAATTGTGTAAATTTGGATTATAGATTTCAAGCAATATTGTCCTCAATATTAGGAAGCCAAATTTTTCTTACGGTAGAAAAGGTCCATCCCTTTTAGTGTTCTTGTTCATTCACAGAACATAGTGGGAAATAACAGTTCAGTTCTGCAATTTCCATCTCTGTTCTGTTCTCTGTCTATGAGCCCAAATCCCTGTAATTCACCTCCATCACTGTGCTGATCTGAACTTTGCACATTTGCTTTTTTGCACTCTTCCATGTGGCCAGTAGCATCCAGTTCAGGGAGGGACAAATATAACTTTTTAAGGACCTTAGTTGCTTTTGAAATCAGCAGCACTGCACTTAAGCATCTAAGGAAAGACACAAGGGTGTGACAAGAAAAAGAAAAAGAGAAAGATAAAAAAATAACCTCCTGTGGTTTCTGCTAGCTGGGTTGTAGCTTTAGGATTTTGAAATGACACGTTTGTATTTGATTTGTTGGGTTTGATGTGTCAAAATAATAGTAGATCAATATTTATGTACTGGTAATTAAGGTACTCTCCCTACCCCCTCTCCTCCAATCCCAGTAGCATAGCTATAGTTTATAGTCTGTCAGTATTTCCATTACAAAGTCCATTTTTCAGAGGTCAATAACTCAGCAATTTAAGACTACATCAGCTCAAAAGTAGATGTGCAAGTTGTCAGAGACTCTTAATTCACTTTTTATATCCATGGTGGAAGGAAATGTTGGTTTGGGCTTTTTTGTTTTGTTTTCTTAGGTTTTTTGGTAATGTGTGAGATTTTGTTTCCTTTTTGAGCTACAACTTGGCTTTTGCTCTGAAACTGAAATGTTGCAGCTAAATTGTAACTTACATGGACTAAACATTTCAAGATTTTTTAAAGTATAACTAAACATACAAAACTTCCAGATAAAGAGCACAGCTAGCAAGCAGTCAGTGCAAATGGGTTTTGTCCCTTTTTAGACTGCAGAAAATGTTGGCCTTAGCTGTCATGGTAAATTGCATGCTATGAGTTTTCTAAGAAAAGCACACTAAGTACGTGCAAGGCAATGAGAAATAAAAGGGCTCTGATTCTCAGCTTAGGCTGTTTGGTGCAATTCCATCCCAGTGCTTGACTGGCGTCAGTCTGTGCCACTGGAAATTGTATTCCATGCAATAAACAGAAGTGAAAATATTTCTGTCAAACTTTCATCCACATCAGCTCTTTCCAGTTGCATTAGGGAACCATGAAGTCATAAGCTCAAGTGGAAACACCATTGATTCCTAAGACATCTTACTATAATGAAGATGTACTTTGTGTTGTTTTGCTTATTTGAAAGGATTTATTTTGCCATATCTGAAAGGACACTTTGAACCAGTAGTATGGTTGTTTGGTTTTACTATGGGCTGGTTAAGGACTCTGAAAGTTGGTCTCCCTTGAACAAGTGCATCTTTTTGTGCCAAAACATTTTTGAGCACAATGTGGAAACAAGGGACTATAGCACAAAATCAGAAAGATTTTGTGAAAGATGCGGGTTCCCTCCATTGAGAAAGAAAGAATTGAAAAAACCTAGTCTGTAGTTTTATAATAAGTTTTCCAAGCAAGGAGAATGGCTTTGATCCATTTGAAGGACCCAGGTGAAGTACTTTTTCCCACTAATGCATACCACAGTATGACAATAAAAGACAAAAACGCACGGACAACAAGAAAATTGACAGAAGAAATTAATGTGTCCTGTTACAAACTTGTCATCAACGGTTTCATGTGTATGTATGCTGTATTTGTGATTATAAAGATGATATCAGGCAATAATACACTACAGACTACATTGGAAATCATTAAAGAGAAAGTGCTTGTATTGCATTCACTATCGCTTCTGGAAAAACAAACCTGAAGAAAAAGCAGCTCCTGGAAAATTGAAAAACAAGAGTACCAAGAGTAAATAATCAGCCACTATATTTGTTCTTACTAGCTGCTAGGAACAAGTTCATATATTTAATTCAGAACCAGTGCATACTGAAGACACAGACATTCTTTCCAAAAATTATCTTAGTTGTAAAAACAATACAAGTCTGGAATTTTTTTTTTTTTCCCAGCAAAGTTTAGCTATTTTACTCAGCCAGTTTGCACATGCAGTCACCCTGAGGAAGGCCAGTGAGCATCAGAGGTTGTGTGCATCTGTTTCCTCAGCAACCCAAACACTTTCCACTCTGTGCTTCCTCTCTGCAGCAATGTGCTGCCATTCAAGGGCCACAGGACCTGAGGCAGCTGGCTCCCTTCCTCAAAGTCCATCTGCACATTTTGGCACAGAATATGTTAATGCAGTATCAGCCAGCCTTGTCCTTTGGGATTTGCTGTAACTATAGAAGAAATGGAAATGCTGCAATGCCTGTGAGCTTTGTGCAGCACCGTGCAACACACAACGATTCATTACAGTTTACCAAACCTTTGAGAGCCCTGTGGCAAAAGGAGATTGTCACTGCCAGATGTGATTTAACCTTCATATGTTTTAATTTGAAAAGTGCTCTATGAATGTGTATTCATGGTCCTCATAAAATTTAACTATAAATTATCAGGGACTAAAAAATATTCTAAAAAAATGGCTTCAATTTTTTCAGCACTCTGTTGGAAAAATTCTTTACTACTTTCTTATACTACAGAATCATCAAAGGAAAATGCCAATAAAATCAATGAATAATCTTTTTTTGTAAATGTTAATGGGAAAATATCCTAATTGGTTCAAATACTATTACTATTACTCAAGTAATATCAGTCATTGTATTACAGAAAGCAAGGTGTCAGATCAGAGTTCAGTTGCAAAATCCCAGTGAAGTGTCAGAGCAAATTTTCAAAACAGAAAATATTCCTTTTGTATTTTGACAGAGTTAATTCATGTCAAAGCATTGTGAGCAGGAAGTTCCATTCTAAATAGGATTTTATTAGTCTTTATAGTTCATATTCATGCTGTGCAGACTATATAATTGTGGAAAGTATGAGCCTCCTCTGAAACTGCTAACAAAAACAATTTTCCACTTTGAAAAATTAATCTCAGTGACCATTAGTATCTGAAAATAAATGTATATAATCTAGGGAATTGTTTAGCCTTTTCCTCTATCCAGTGAGCAGAAATGGAAATCCCAGTGTTCTTCATTTTAGCTGCACAATAACCTTCTTTATAAAAGAGTACATTTTGCTCCATCTGTAATGACTTCTTAAGTAACTAGAGAGCTTAGATCAGGTTCTTAACAGTGAGGAAGGTAAAGTTGGGAGAAATTAATCAAGAGCATCTAATCAGCTTGGTTTGTGTTAACTTAATTCTTCTGATCACTAAGGAATAAACTGGAATAAAGTTGAAGAACCAACATATTCCCCCCATCCTTAGCTCCCTGACATAAACTAGTGGCCAGCCTATAACTGCTTCCTCACTGTCATGCCACCTTCACCACTCAGGCAGATTAATAACTGCACTTTTGCAGTTGAAAACTGATTGTAGATGTCTAACAGCAATGTCTCAGGCATATACCACATTTTATACCAACTTGCCCACTCAAGTCATCACTTTGCCTGATAGGGCCAGGAAGCAGGATGTTACTCTAAATGTCTAAATCAACACAACATTAAATATAGTGACTTTAGCATCCCAGATACACTGGATGCCCTCAATATACATAATTTGCACATGCACAGTCGTGGAGAGTTTTCTGTGTAATCAGCCCAGACCACCAGAAACTAATAAGAGTTTCTACTACCAAGATTACAGAGCAGTTAAATTTGTTTCTTTAACATTAGGCTTAATCAGCAGAAAGGACATTTCCATTAATGTACAGATTCAGTAGCTATATGGCTTTCCTCAAAAAGAATTGACTTAAAGTCAGTTTTAAGGATATTGAATGATGCTGTTACCCAAAAAAATGAAGCAAATTTTTAAATACTTGCTTGAATATTATTTATTTCAACACAAACTGTCCCATGGGACAGTTTTAAATTTTAAAAATTCATTAAAAAACAAGGTTCATCAAACTGTCTCTGGGCATTGCCAAAGATGTTTAAAAAGTCACAGAAAACAGCAATTAGATGGCAAAACATCACCAATGTGCTTTCCCACCTTTCAGCAAGTTTGGGTTCAGTGATCTCACCAGTCAGAGGCAGCAACCTTGACTTTGAATGGACATTTAAATTTACATTTCTATGTCAAGTCATGACATAGAAGATTCATCAAAGTTGTACCAGAAGGTTGCTTTCTGCACAGAGAATTCCACTAGAATATTTGTTTCCGCAATTTACAAAATATGTTAGTAGCAGTAAATGAGAGAGAGTTTGATACTAAAAACTCTGCCTGGGGCAAAGAATGCAAAGAAGAGCTTGACTCCAGGGAGCATTTTCTGATTTATGACATCTAAAACACTGCTCCTGGGAGAACATCCATTTCTGTAAATTCACATAAAATTTACTGAGGCTGTCCTAAACTATAATATAGTTATAATATAGCTTAAAATCTCCTCAGGCACTAGGAGATTTGTACATACACAGGTTCTGACCTTTGAGCTATTGGGAAAAAGAAATAAAATGTTTATTCCAGATTTTTGAGAGGAAGAGAGATGAAGGACTTAATTTTAGTACCCAAGCAATACCTAACAATAAGATTAAAGCTTACAAAACAGTAGGAACTTCTGTATAAATCTGTCAGTACATTTTCAGCTTGAAATGTTTTGTCTCTTCAGTATCAGTGGCCAAGATATGCTTTTTGCGGCAGCCAAGACAAAGTTTGCAGAGTGTTTTGCAGTCAGATTGCAGGTACAAATTCTTGCTTTCATACTGACATGCAAAATCCAGGTCAAGATTTGGAGCCTTTTGTACTCAAATCCATAAATACACAGACCAAGACCTTTCCTGTATCAAGGTTGTTACAAAACTCTCTGTTCTTCAGACATAAGTTGTACTTCGAGGCTACTGTAAGCAACAACATCCTTCAATTTAACTGTTTTCTGTCTATTCTGTGCTATGCAGGAGCTGTCCTCTTACCTTGGAGCTCGCTGCTCCTTTGAAAACATAGGAAATGCAACATGTAGCACAATTCCCTTTTTCAAAATGATCAATAATTGAAATCCATTAGTGCTGAGAATGCTAAGTCACTTGTCCCCAGTATGGAAATATGCGTTTCTATGAAGACCTGTAATACAAATTGAAGTGAGAGAGCAAGAAGGTCCAAAAGAGAGCCGTTGCCTTCCACATGACTGTTGCTGCTTCTTAAAATTTTGGTGAAAACTTCATTTTTATCCTCAACCACACTGAATTATCTGCAAGGTGTACAGTGACCACCACTTCTCATGCTGCTCACCATGTTCTTATTAGTGTCTTTTGTCCTGGAGATGGTTTCCTACACCTCTCAAGGCTCTGACTGTCAGCACTATGATGAGGACAGTACTTTTGTTATCAGATTCTACCTAGAATAGCAGGGTCCTGAGTGCTGTTCTGGCTCTACAAAGTTACAGACACAATGCTAAAACTTTTCATGTTGGTCCAGCTGTAATTGGAAGGCAGAGAAAACCTGGTGACACAGAACAAAACAACCACGATCTGTACTTTCAGCCCTCACTTTTCTCGTGCATGTCAGCCGCACATCAAATCCTGTGCAAGGACTCCCTAAGCCTATGAGATGCCTTCCTCCTTCTTCTGCACAGAACTGAGCAGCAGGCACTGAGAAATGTTCATCTATTTTTGCACATCTACCTGGTATATTGTCAGAGTTATCCCAGAAGGAATTCATATTACACATATTTTTATGGCACTGCTTAATGCTTCAAGCTTCATTTACATATGTGAAAACTTCCTATGGCTTCAATTCAGGTGTGAGGCTCTTCCAGTTGTGTTCCCTTTGCAAGAGTATAAATGACAATGCAATAAGCAGGATATTAGTGCTTTAAAGATGCAGAGCAGAACAAGGTTTACTGAAAAATCGGCATCACTGCCTTTAACTAACTAGATTAATATATATAAAAAGTATATAATTTATTTTTATCTTAAAATTTTTACTTACCTTTCACTGTAACAGAATTCTTTCACAGATTTATCCAACACTGATGATGACAATACTGGTTTCCATTCCACTGCAGATCAGTTTTAAATGGTAAATGGTTGTTCTTCAAAAAGAAAACAAAATAGAACCAGAAAGCCTAAACAAACAAAAAAGCCAGTAGTTTTCCTTGAACCATCTGGAGGAAAAAGGCTTTTGTAGTAATAATTATGTATGTCTTTATATTTGCATAATGTTTTGTAACAGTACAATATTTAGCACATTAAGAAAACAGCAATATAGTAATAACAAAGGACCTGGAAAAATCAATGTGAACCAAAGCTCAATTAAAGAAATAAACTTTCATTTAAAAAGTGCCTGCTGAAAATGTACGGTTTAGCCACTTCAATTATATTTCAAATGGACTTGCTAATGAAGTGTACATACTTTAAATTATTACTACATGTTGTGCAAGTTACTGTAAAAGTCATCTAGTACAAGAATTTGCATCATATTTTCCTAGAATAATCATCTGGCTTTGTGGCTTATCACATATTGTGTTTTTGCCTTTCTGCCATTGAGACATGGCTTGACTAGAATAAATATTGTTCAGGTATCATTTCTTGTTTTCAAAATGTATAAATTTGTGTTTGTGAGTCATAAGAAGCTACAAAATATGCATTTTTCAAATTAGCTATGAATAATAGAGTAGAAGATCTGGAACTCTGTGTTAGTTTTCTGTTCCTTCATTTGAAGTCATTAATAATGATAGCAGTTTTTCTCTTAATGACTATGATATTTTTTTTGTATGAAAATCAATCTTCTGTTATTACCTTTGATCTCCCTCAGACAATGATGGGGGTTGTTGTTGTTGTTGTTTTTCTTTTTTTTTGTGGCTTACCATGCTGATTATATGGTCCTTGTCTCTTTTCTAGACCTTTTATTCTTCATTTAAAATTCTGGTATTTTTTACTCAAACTGAAAGCACTATTGCTGTTTTTTTCTCTGAACCTCCCTCCCCAGAGTACATATCCAGTCCTCACTGTCAAAAACCAATATCCACTGAAATCAATGAAGTCTGCAGATTTCCAAGACCTTTTTTACCTCACAAAGCAAAGCACGCTTTTGATGTTGAACAATAAATGGTGGTCACAGAGTGTGATCTTAGCCATGTGGGAATCAATGGCAGCTTTCAGCAGTCTCCAGTTCATTCAGATTTCAGAAACAGTATTTGTCTCTCTTTGCTGAACACGGGTGCTGCATTTCAAACACCTAAGAACACTGAAAGGTCCTCATAATATAGATGAAATACCTGGCTTTGCTCAAGGTCAGAGTTGTTTTGCCAAAAATACTTGACTGAAGATAGAGTCTGCAGGTTAGCTGCACAATCAGTGCTGGGGATTTCTGGATGGAAAGAGGAGCTGTGCTCATGGCTTTCCACAGACAGTATGGCTCACAGGGGGAGGAGACAGCAGTGCCAAGGAGGATGACAACTGGAGACAGTTATTAAAGGAGGTCACTTATTGTGACTTTAACACTCATTTTTTACCAAAACAGACCAAACCACTTCATATGTAGCTCTGGTCAATAAGATATTCTATGATATTTAGTAGCTGAGAACTTTATACATCTTTCAGGAGAAAGAATATGTATTTGTCTATATTGGTTTAATATGTAGCTGCAAAACATCCCAGTCTTGAGTTGAGTCTGGGTTATTTCTGCAGCAGAGATATCCCATTCTAATCATAATTACTGTGCCACTGACAGCAGATGAATGCAGAACTACAAGGTTCAGTTCCTTGTTGATTACCAGGCTTTCAGTTCATTGCTTCCTCTTCTAGAAAATACTGAGATGCACAACCAGAATATTATTCTGCAGTGAATAGGCAGATTTATTACACAGAACGTGAATATACTTTAGATTTTTGCTCAGCAAAAGTCCTTTAGGGCTATACAACTGGATACTAGGGAAAATGTATAGTCAGCTCTTATGAAACAGCCTGGGGATTATTTGCAAACCTACAGTTACATTTTGCAAGTACTTCACAGCTGTTAAAAACAAATACGTTATGATGATCATTCAAAAATTGCCAGCTGCATTAGAGTATTACCTTTGTGTACTTTGATTCACTGTTTTAACAGGCCATTTTTGGCAACTTGCCTTCCCACACACACACACACAGAGAGAAATATTACATTTTGAGAGAAATACTAATGCCTTAGATAACTTTATCTACAGGAGATCATGGTTACTGTGGTAGATATACTCCAAAAAGAATAACTGTGGGTAACACGGGACCCTGA
Organism: Ploceus nigricollis; assembly: GCA_013399945.1. NCBI lineage: Eukaryota > Metazoa > Chordata > Aves > Passeriformes > Ploceidae > Ploceus > Ploceus nigricollis. Next base: position 340,072 of record VXBC01001348.1, on the reverse strand, counting down.
GTATCTACTCAGGTTTCTAAGCTGTCTCAAAACACACATAACTTTTACTTCAATTACTATCAGTTCACACCAGAGTAAAAGCAGTTCAGATATGCCTGTACATAGGTACATCCACAGCACTGGCTGCAGCACAGACTCATGCTGAGCACTGTATTAGAACATCTATGTGTTCAGCTTTGAACCTGACTTGATAGCTGGTTCTGCTCATGGCAGTGGGGAATGCCTCTGGACTGCAATGTTGTCAATGTCTGCAAACACATTCTATTTAGTCACACCTGAAGGTTAAGTACAGAATCTTACTGATGCCAAGAAAACTATCACTTTTCTAGTAAATAAGAAGTCTGTTTCTCCTTATTTTCTAGCCACACTTTTGAATAATTGACCCTTTCCAACTAGAGGGACCAGCCTAGAGGGGAAACACAGTCGATCAAATTAGTCAAAAACCAGCTCACAACTCAAATGAGATCTTTGTTGAAATTATGTCCCTCAAAACCTGTTGTCACAACAAAGACTGCTCTTTGATGTAAGTGAATCAAATGTTTGGTCCAAGAGTAAATCCAGATTGTACAGAATCTATTTTTTTTTGCTACCTTCCCTATTCCCATGTAGAATATTTATTGGACCTGCCTTTAAATTTGTTTTAGTACAGTTTATTGTCAGTCATTATAGATTCTGCAGTCCTGTTGGGTGTATGTTCTTAAATGTTTTATACAGTGCTGCATTTTGAATGCCATTCAAATTTAGTCAATCGTACATTAGGAAGAGTATTGTCTTGTCTTTAAAATTCCAAGAATCTTGACAAAACCTGACATTTTGAAACTTTGAAATAAAACCTTTCTAAGGTGACAGCATTTGAAAAATATGTGTGAGCTTGAAGCTGATGATATATTCCTGAGCTTGAGCCAGCCACAATCATGTGTATGCTTTCATGTCAATCATCCTCTGCTTCACTTGACCTTTAGGGACAGCTTCCATGTGAACTGGAGTTCTCTATCCTTCCCTTGATGGAACTTCCTAGCAGCAAATCTGTTCACCCCCAGCTGCATTTCCAATGCACAAGGATGAACCATCGCCATTCTCCTGTCTCTCTGCTGGCATTCTCCCTTCAGGTAAGATACAAACCAGAAGCTATAAACTGCTTGTTAAATTATGAAAAAATGTTGTTAAATGCATAAAAACACATGTAGTTAAATAAATTATAGCTTGTAATCAATTTGTCTGAGAGCAAAATGGCAAATCAAGGCTTGAAGGTTATTTGGAACCACTCACAGAACAATTACTCTGCACTAGTAGCACTGAACAAAGGAAATTATTGAGATGTTTCCTGTAAGAATTCTCAGCCACTGCATTGCAGGAACTTGGAGTATCGCTAACACATAACAGCCTCTAATGCTTCCACAAATGAAATCTTGTAAAAGGCTACTATCATTAATCATTAGTTGTAATGTGCTATCAAGCAATTTAACCTACAGAATCAGCCCACTGTAGCAACCACAGTATAGTTCAATCTCCGTAACAATGCATATTCAATTATCTAGCTCATCTTCTTCTGTCTTCATTATAATTGATAGTCACAAACTGCTTAACTGAAGCTCTCCATAAAAAAAAAGTTTGGCATGTGATCATTCCTACGTGTAGGGAATATGAAAAGGTCAATATGCAAGCTGCATTTTTCAAACCAACTTTGGTCTTGTAATTGTTCTTAGTGCACTGCCTTAGGACAAGTCTGTATACTTCACTCCCTACCAAAAGTGGCAGATGTGCAGATGTCTACAAAAATGTCTGGGGTACTACACTAACTGGTCCCAGAGTGTGGGTGCAGTCATTGGAGCTGGCTGCCAGCACCACCACGTTTTTGCACCAGCCTCAGTGTCTCTCTGCCCAGGACTGCCTATTTTTTCCTCAAGCCATGCTTGGGAACAGATATGGGTTAAAACACACCAGGAACAATTTCCACAGACAGCTGGCATTCAATAGCCCTGTTTTGTACCCTTAACATGTCCAGACCATGCTACAAAGTGAGTCCTGATACTATTTGCTGAACTGGTTCATAGACACATAGCCGTGATGCATCTGTACAAAGCTGATGGTTCCAGGATCAAGGTCAGTACTTTACAAAGCAGGTCTGTTACCGTGGGCCTGACTTCCCCATATGATTCAGATTTTATAGCAGTGATTAGATTTTCTGAAGGTAAGCCTGGGATTTCCACTTCTGGGCAGCACTAGTCTAGATAACCTCTTGAAGTACCAAGTCACTACTGATGCATGTGAATTTGACTATTCTGGTTTCATGGATCTTCTAAATTTCCAACAACACAGAATGAACAAACCTTACCTGGACATAGAGATATAACATAAAATATAGAATCATAGACTCGTTAAAGCTGGAAAAGACCTCCAAGATTACTGAGTGCAGGGAGAAATTTGCTTCCCTGGTCCTGATGGCCACACTATTCCTGACCCAGGCCAGGATGCCATTGGCTTTCCTGGTCACCAGGGCACAATCCTGGCTCATATTGAGGTGGCTATTGACCAAAACCTCAGGTCCTTTTCTGCTGGTCAGCTTTCCAGCCACTCTGTCCCAGACTGTAGGGGTTGCTGTGACCCAGAGGCAGGACTTGACACTTTGTCTTGCTGAAACTAATAATGGAGAATAATATTATTCTGTTATCACTGAAGATAACATCCAACTGAGAACCCATGAACACCAATAACTTAGGGATGCCTAAAGAGAGAGTATAGAATAAGAGCATGGAGCATTTTCTTCCCCTCAGTATTTACTTTTCAGCTTCTAGAAAACAACAATTTAGGAATTTCTTGACCTAAAAATCCCACTCAGACTCTTTTTTTCTGATTTTCTGTTCTGAGTTTATTTAAAGTCTTTCTACAATTCATTATGCTTTCAGTTTCAAAAAAATCCCACGTCAATCCTACACAATTCAACCCTCCATTGTGTGAATAGTGTGTAAGGGATGAATGACTAGGTTACACAAAAGGACTGGGAAATAAATAATGCATTCAATTTTCGTATTTCAGAAACATTTTTGACTGCTGTGATATTTTTAAAAAATAAATGGATGAGCAGAACTTTTGAACTCTGTACCTTGATTGTTAGAGCATTCAGACCCCTTTATGCTCTGAATACTTAGACTTAAGGACATGGCAGAATTTGTCTTTCCTTGTTTTCACCTTTATAAACTTATAACAACCTTACTATCTTCAACCTGTCAGGAAAATATACTGTTTACACTGACAGTGTTAATGTTATCATGCTGTTCCATCTGTTAATTCCAACCTTTGATGATATTCTCATGAAGAATTTCCCTTTGGGGAATGTGCTGTATGCATTTAATTTGGTTTTTATTGTATGTTTTTGAATATTGAAAGACGTGTCGCTTCTTTTTTATAATCCAATAAGATCAAAACCATGTATTCATGACTTGTTTGTTAATCAGTTATACAAAGAGAGAATTTTATGTTTGCATAATTTGCTGGTTTGTAAACTTTTTTCCTCCCCTATCCTGTTTATGTAGTGGCATTTTGCAGAAAGAAATAGACTGTAAAGAAATAAATCAAAATGTAGTTGAAATAGGTAGCAAGTTTATTTTTCTTTTTGTCTACTGCAATGAAAAAGGTTACATTGGGAAAATCAACTCTCAGAACAGTCTTTAAATCACAAGAATGTCATTGGACACCAAAAGTTGTAAGATATGCTTTCTGATGTGTTGAAAGGAAGTTTGCAGGATTTGGGCTGGTGAATTTTCTTCTGGATTAGATAGAGCTTAACAGAGACCTCTCCAGAAACTGTGCATACTTATTTCCTGGACTGTTATTCCTTGTAATAACAATGTGGCACTGCTTGATGAAAACCTGAGCATAGATATTAAGTGACCTGTTCTGAAGAGGCAGCTTCTCCAGAGTTCATCCTTTCCTGACACATAAACCAAATTAGTTTGATATCTCAGGGGGAAAGCAGGGCAAGGTGAGGCAGAAAGTGTCTAAGACAGGTGAGATGAGCTACTTTCTGAACTAGTACAATTTTTTTTATTGACAATAAAGAGATCTTAGCTGACTGGACAAACAGACTTTGTAAACAAAATGGTGCAGGGACTGCCTTTGGCAGTGAACCAACCAGATGTGATTGGTTTGTATCACTAAACTCTCCTAAATTCACTAAATTCTCAATGGGTTGGCTGTACTGGCTACATTACCCCAGACCATCCTAAACCCTAGACCATGCTAGATCTTCAGGCATGGACAAGACACTGAGCAACCCTCTTTGACCAGCAAATTAGACCAGACAATCCCCAGAGGCACCTTCCAACCCAAATCATTCTACATGATGATCATTCTACATGATTCTACAATCATGCCTGTGATTGTTTGGAAGACTACTATGTCACATGGAGCACACACCTGCCAGTGTGCATGGTAATAGCTTAATACAAGGGGTCACATTGCACCAGCCTCGGGCTCTTTGGCCGCTGTAGGTCAAACTGTGGGCTGCATATACAACAGGGGAATGTGGCAGGCACATTTCCTCCCTCTCAGGATTTTTTCATAGAGATGCTCCTTGTTTTCCCCCATGCGGAATGACTTTGGAGATTGTTTACCTGGGGTGATTGTTTGATTGGATTCTGGTGAGGATTGTTTGAGCCTGGTGGCCAATCAGAGCCAGCTGTGTCTCGGGCTTTCCGAGAGAAGGTCACGAGCTTGTTAGTTAGTTAGATATGGTAAGTTAGAAGTAAGTAGGTAGTTTAGTATCTCTTTAAATAGTATATTAATGTATTATAGTATAGTTATAATAAAGCAATCATTTAGCCTTCTGATCTGGAATCAGACATCAATCATTTCTTCCCATCTGGGGTTCACTTGCATTTACAATAGGGGAACAAGAATGTTAAAAAATAAAAGCTTGATCTTTTCTTGGCTGTACTTCTGATTTAAGTAAGTACTATTTTCTGATCAAATCTGTTGTTCTGAGATTTTTGAGCATCCCTAGTAAAAAGTTTTGTGACCATTTCCCTGACAAATGGGGAAGATGCGACTCAAACTTCTAAGGTATAACTGGCAAAATATATATTATTAATAAAAAAATCTATTGATGTAGGTACTCCTGTAAGTTCAGATTACTATTGTAGCACTAATATTGCAGCGCTGAGACTCATACTATGTTATGTTGTTGTATAGCTAGATCTGGCAGTATGTTGTCTTAAACAAAGGAAAAAAAATAGGTGAGAGAAAGTCATGAAAGTATCATACATCCAATTTCGTGAGTCTGAAGGTACAAACTTCATCCATCTTGATCTCATCCAAGACTGCTTGAAGTTCAAAGTTTAATCAAACATAGGGGGAGGAGTAATTGTCTTTACAACTGTAGAAGACTCACAGAGGCAACCTATGACTTACAATCTGGTTGGAAATGTAGTGCAATAAAAATACATTGTGTTCTACAGATTTGGATATGACAAAATTCATGTTGCCACTCAAGTTAAAACAATTTCCCCCTGAAGTTTTAAGTGTAATTTCAACACACATGGCTGTATTCAGAATATCCAGCCTGCTTATGTTTTGATAGCAGCACGTCCATATCAGAGTGGATGTGCAAGAGCCACAGCAGGTCCTCAGGACTTGGCACAGAGTTTTACAGCACATGGAGGCTGTGGTTCTTCACAACTGAACTGAGTAATGAGGGCTGCACACATGAACACAGCCACACAGCTGGCACCACTCCAGACATCCCTTTTATTTTTGGTAGTACAACAATGTGACTTAAAATGAAACTCCTCAGCACACTCAGCCAGAGATGGAACTCACACATTCCTAGCAAATGGAGAGCAATGCAGCAGTGGGATGTATAGTGTTTATTTGAGCTTGATATCAGTACAGGAAAAAGGAAAAAGCAGATGCCGAGACAGAGTTTCAGATGAATATGGGATTTGTTCAGAGAAAAAGAATAAAGTGTAAAGATGATCATAGGCTATCTTACTCATTTTAATTATTTTTAAAATATTGCTTTCCTTGATATGCACTACAATTTTTATCTGCTGGCTACTGCCACAGATAATGTGAATTTTTAAAGTAACTTATTAATATGAGCCTGAATAAGTATGGTTTTTAGAGCATTCAGGAACTTTGGATATATTTAATATTTAATCAAACCTTTACTGAAAAACATAGAGCCACCAAGATGGTCAGGGGCCTAAGCAGTTGGCTTATTGAGGGGAGGCTGAGGGAACTGATCTTATTCAGTTTGGAGAAGAGATGTCTTTGGGAGACACAACAGCAAATTATCAGGAACTTGGAAATGGTTATGGAGCCAGACTGTTCACAGTGGTGTATGGCAAGAGACTGAGGCAATATCTCGGGAGCTGAATCAGGAAAGGATTAATAAGGAAAGGATTAATAAGGGGAAAAAAAATCCCACAAAGATAGTCAAGCATTGGCACTAATAAGGTTATGGCATCTTTGGAGATTTTCAAGACCTGGATGGATAAATACCAGAAGAATGTAGTCTGACCTTATAGCTGACCGTGCTGTCAGCAGAAGGTTGGAATAGAGACCTCCAGAAGGTTCCCCCAAACTGAATTATCCCATGTTGCTATGATCTTGAACATCAATTTCCACAAAAGTGTATTATAAACCAGGAAAGTCTAAGAAATTATTTTAATATTCTTGGCATTATGAGCTCAAAACCATATATTTTTAAAGAAATTAAAATTCTAAGTACTTTTCCACTTTCCACAAAAAATATCTTACATTAATTTTTCCCAAGTAATATCTTAGCAGCTGAAATTATTTCCTTACTAAGAACATTCTGAAAAATCCATGGCACATCACTTTATTAGACAGGTGGATACGCTTTCCATTACTTAGCACTTTGCTACATCACACCTTAAGAAAATCCTTGATTGTCTAATGTGGATAATTTTAAGGAGAAGTAATTTTAAGGAGAAGACATTTATTCAAATGAGTTGATATTAATTTCACTAACTAGATCTGAAAATAATTTCATAGAGAATGAAAAAATATCCTTAAAAACCCAACCTTGCAGCTGGAGTCGATGTGCATTTTGAATGGTGAGTTTTTGTTTTAAATGAGTGTTCTTTTATGAAGCATTAAAACAGCTTTGAACAGTTTTAGGATAGAATCATTCCTGTTGAATCACATAATCTTTAATTTATAAAACCTGGAGATAACTTTTAAGTTCTGCTGCACAAGCAGAGCAAATGCGTCAGCAACTGCTTTATTTTCTCTCCATTAAAACACAGTTAGGAAAACATACTTTGACATAAAAAAAGCAAAAAATACAGACTGGGGTGGGAGAAAGGATGATTGGGGTCCAAGTATAACAAAAATCTCAAGTCAAGAGGATAACCTTACTAGAAAAAATAATGCAGCAGTAACTCAGCTAAACAATGGAAAAATGAAAATATGAGTTGCAAATTAAAAGAAATCTGAGGAGTGGGTGGAGGGGAAAAGCAATCAATATTTTTTATTACACTTCCCTGATACAGGAATTGAACAGCTGTGTGTAATAAATAACCATGATGCTTGTACTTGGGGGGGAAAAAGAAATGTTGCAAAAACTTGCATATGGGATACAACTATTGGCTTTCTGACAATAGTGCCCAACAGCAGAGGAGTCCCAGGACACAGCAAGTGCAGCTTACCCAAAGCTTCTTCCCAGCCTCCAGCAATTTGTAACTCAGGGACTTCCTGAGCCAGAAAGTCTGCTTTCTGTACCAATACATGCAATAAATTTCATAGGATTTTCAAGATGTTTAATGAATTTATGTAAAACTTAGCATCTTTAGTACCCCATTGAAGGGAATTAGCAACTAAACTATACACCATACAAAGCAGTGTCTGCTTTTGTTGGTTTTGAACCCATCACCTGCTGGAATCAGCTGAATCTACTAAGCCTTTCTTAATTTTCTGCATGACACTCAGGATCTATAAAACTTGAAGAGGCTTTTATTATGTGCTGCCATTATCCCTGCCTCCCCCAGACAACCTCTTTTCACTATCAGTCTATGGTTTTTGTCATCTTTGTGATCCTCTCTGGGTTTTTTTTATATAGACTTTCTGAGACAAGAAAACCAGATTATGTGTAGTATTTAAGATGTGATAATGCAATGTATTTCTACAGTGATAAAAGTTGCTGGCTCCTTCTATATTCCTTTTCTAAAATACCTACTGATCAATTTGCTTGGCTGAATCTTAATGAGCATTAATCTGATGTTTTCACAAAGTCGTTATAAAGTTAGATATTTTCTCTTAGCACCAACACTCAATTTAAATACTATCACTGTGAATGTTTTAAAAAAATCCTTAATTTTTTACAGATGAACAACTTTTCCACTGACCTTGCTTTCACTTTGCCTCTCTTATGATGGCTGCTCAATAGAGGGAAATATAAAGCAATGAAGGAATTTCTTTATTCTGGCTTTAATCTCAGGGTGCATTGGTGAGATATATTCTTCAGACCTGTACAAGTAATATACAGGCAAGGTTAACAGTGAAGTGCTAAACCAAATTGATTTACAGCTGCAAGGTTTGAAAGCTGGATGAAAAACCTCAAAAAATTCCAAGGTAAGAAAAACAAAACCTTACTTCAATCTGCTATTATCAGGGAGTATTGAAGGATGCAGAATGCTGGCTTGTCCTTAAGAACTGCTTTGGCAACAATCCAGAACGATAAAGTAGTAACTTTTACTTCAGCATTGGGCAAATTGAAGGGGAAATGGAAATTCAGTTTGAGAGTACCTAGGTGAACGTATGATGCTGGCAACCTTCCATTGCTCTCTGTAAAGGAAACCCATACCTCTCTATTTTATTTTTTCATTATTTAATTTTTATTTTTTCAAGCAAACTAGAAAAAATTAATTAAAAGAAAACCTGATTATAGGAATTATAAGCCTTTAAAATTTTACAATATAGAATTTTACTATTCCTGGCATTAAGAAATTGTCCAGTATTTTACCAGAATTAACAAAAGGTTAAAAATGTAGTAACAGTTAAATGAGAGGGAATAAAAACCTGATTTGTGTTGGCTTTTACCTAACTTTTGCAAATAAAGCCTAGACTTTAATTTAGCAGTTCCTCTCCAATCAAGAGAGCCAAATACGTACATTTAGATAATGGTTTATCATATCCTAACCCAAATCTCTGATAGATCAGAGGATCTGCTCTTTGTAAATATATCCCTCACACTGGTGGTAGCTGGAGTTCAAAGGAGTTATTGAGATCAGTAAACAAAATTTTATATTGTCAAATTCAGTGAGATAAATGCCTCTCTCTACAGAGACCCAGGGAAGCCATTGTGCAGTGCCACTGGCATTGCACAAAACTCACATTGTGCTGGCCTCAAATATTGGGTAGAGTCACTGATCTTCTGTTTGTGTCAAACCTACACAAGCCCACAAAAGCTGTCTTGTCTGAGAGGTATGGTTACGAAATGAAACAGATTTAGTTCTTCAAATGGAGATTTGATAACTGGATCCACATGACTTTAGCATTTCTGACTAACAAGGCATCCTTTCTGAGAGAGGCTGTCCTCAGTCTTGTGTGACAGAAAAAAATATCAAGTGGAAAAAAATATCCATCCTGAGCTGTGTGACCTTTGAGGGACTTCAGGGGTTTATGCCATCAGCATATTCTCTGCCTCAATGAGTTATACACTCACCTGTGCTGCGATGCCAGGGATATTTCTGTTTAGTTGCTAATTCAGTTTAGGAATTACATAACAAAATCAATGCTCCCATTACTTGTAATGTGAGCTATTGACTTTTCCTTTACTTCGGAGGATGCAAGTAAAAGAATTTCCCCATTGTAAAGCAGAAAAAAAAAGCAAGTAAGATTAGAAAGGTGTAGAAGGAGCAATATTGGTGCAGTGCTGTGCTCTACTTGGAATGCAGTTTCTGGTTCAAGTAACCTGGTCAAGTGGAAAGTTTCCTGCCCATGGCAGGGAAGTTGAAACTAGATGATCTTTAAGGTCTCTTCCAACACAAACCATTCTATGATTCTATGAAAACCATCAGCAAAGCTTATCACCAAGCTGTCTTTTGTGTTGCTTGCAAGGATCTTGTAGATTTGGTCTCTTCACATCATATAATTTATATGTAATATTTTATGTGGTGCCTATTCATTTAGTCTGATTTTGTTACTGTTCCTGTTTTTCTTATTTAAGAGTAACAACTAAAGATCCCCCTATTATCAAAGATTTCTTGGATTTGGTCTAAATAGAATACAGAAACACCACTAGTCTGAGACCGGGAGAGAGCCAAACATCTGAGACATGGACAGATATTTGCCTACATGCACAAGAGTCCCCATCTGCAACCTCACTGCTCAGTGTCATGAGGAACATAGAACGCCAAGTGACCACCCTTTGCAGGGTCACTTTCAAAGCCCTGCTCTGAAGAAGCCAAAGCGGGCAATTCAGCCCACACTGTCTGCATTCACCTCTCCCAAGGCAGAATAAAGGCTGGGAATATGTGGACTCTTTCTTGAAGAGCTGTTTAATGTCGAACACCTAGGCATACTTTGGAGTTTAGATACCATTCTCTTCTTTGCTAATGCACACCTTAAGATGAGCTGTGGGCATCTTTCCCCTTGCTTTTTCTCTCTATAGGCCTTTGAAATTTGTAGAGTTGCACAGATTTTGGAGAGGAACAGGATATGCCTTCCCCATCCTATCCCATTTTGAGGTCATTCCATATTTCACAACATACCTAACTCAAATTTGTGAATAGTACCAAAGTCTAGAAGACAGTGAAAATTTCAGATTCAATCTGTTTTCTACTCTGTGGTTTCATTGACCCTCTGGATATTTGTGCACTTAAAGCTGCCCCAAGCTCCCTGATGAATACACAGCAAACTGAACTGAGTGAAAGCATTTCAAGAGCTGGCTACGTAAAAGCTGGCTACTTGGCAAAATTCAATTCAGGTCCTTTCTGATTTCAGTATTCAGAAAAGAGGAGGCTATAAACTATCTTTAGATAGTTACTATATACATAGTCAGGAGTTCACACTGACAGAGTTATTAATATCCCTAAAATAGTCTTTCACTATTATTGATAGGAGAATAGAAGAGTCCCTCCAGGGCCTTTTGTCACCAAGCCAGATGGAAATGACTTGCTTAGAGTTGTAAATTTCTTAAACAAAGGTTGAAAACAAAAATTGTTATCAGCAAATAAGGCTTTGTTACCACGCAGTGTTTAGAGTTTAAAAAAAAAAAAAAACCAAAAAAAAATCTAACTATGGTGCTAGTTATCAAGTGCTTTTTCCTGTGTTATTCAATTTTAAATTTAATTATCCATAACTAAATGCTTGCCTAGTACTTGTCAATGAGAGTCATATTATGTGAAGGGGTTGGAATGGACCTTAAAGATCATCTAGTCCTGACCTGCCATGCCATGAGCATGGACATCTCCTGTTAGACCAGATTGCTCAAGGCCTCATCCAACCCTGGCTCTGAACACTGCCAGGGTTGGGGCACCTACAGTGTCCCAGGGCAACCTGTTCCAGTGTCTTCCCACCCTCACAGTAAAAATTTTTCCTGATATCTAACTCAAATTTCCCCTCTTGCAATTTGTACCCATTACTCCTTCTATCACTACAGCTCCTGACAGAGTCCCTCTCTGGTTTCCTTGTAGGCACCTGCAGATACTGGAAGGTGCTATAAGGTCTCTTCACAACCTTCTCTTCTCCAGGCAGAACAATGAGGGCTGAATCTTCCCTAAGCTGATGATTTATTTTTACCATTAGCCCAGAACAAATGAAAAAATCATTACCGAAAATCATTACTGATAAGGTCTGTGAGATAGAGATGTAAATAATAGGCAGAATTACTCTTTCATGGTCCATTTTCAAAAGAGTCAAGTATAAAGTTGCATGATGGCACAATTTAGACTTTGTCTGGAACGTGGGTTTCTCTTGTTAAGGCCTGAGTGAGCCAGCAATGGGAGGAAAAAAGCTAATACAGACTTGCAAGTATATGCAGGAGAATATGAAGTGGAACTAGCAAGTCTAAAGTTTGGAGACTGACACATCTCTGATTGAAGTATTTGTTCTACATCTTGTATCTGCAATTCAAGCAGGAAGTTGAGAAATTTGAGATGGTTCAGGAATGAGTCATTCATATACATGACTAATGAGAAATTTAGCATCATTGACATGTAAAAGTTCTGAGAAAAGAAAAAAAACATGATTACTGAGAAGGCTCCCGCCCAGAAAATACCTGCAAAATCTGGTGAAGGTGTTCGGCTGAAGCTGTGCAAATTGAGGCATGATGCTTTAGTAGTGAGGCTATTTAACAAAGTCAACAGGACAGATGGAGGACTTATTTTACTGGAAATTAAGTTAAATCTGGATGTGGTTTCCTAAATATATTCCATTTAATCACAATTATTTGGGGATTTTTTTTCTGAAAGTATTATGGAGAATGTGAGAGATGATAATTAATATATTTCCCTTGGTGTCTAAAATCTATGAACAATCCTACTCTTCTGGAGCAGGAATGGGAACGTGCTCCAAGAGAATTAAAAAAAAAAAATCTTGTGGCACAGAAACAAATTATATTTTTAAAAATCTCTCCATTCTCTTCACATGGCTTAAGTAAGCAAGCTATATCCTTGTAGAAATCATCTGCAGGTTGCTTTAAAGCCTCATTTAATTTCAAACTGAATTGTGCTCCACATATTTGACCCCAGGTGTCCCACATCCACAGAGTGCACCTCAGCTACTGAACCACTGTCAATGTGACCTTCCCTTCCAAGTAGTACAGACAGTGCTGGAATGGGAAAGAAAGATTACAGAGCTCCAGGGTTAAATGCTTATATATCCTCTGATAGCCTTCCTAACAAAAGCAGAAAAGCAGAGACTGCTGGAGAAAAGTCCCAAAAGAGGACACTTCCCTGTATTGACATTTCACATAAATAAGGAAATGGGAGAACTTGGCTGAACCTCTGCTTAAACTGTCCAGAGGAACGATTTCAGGATTTCCAGCTACCAGGAGATCACTGGCAAGCACCAGCAGGCTGGACTTGCTGTGGGGCTTTCACTCAAACAGAGGTTCCTAAGAACTTAATATCTTTAAGGAAATGTGGAGTTTTCTAGTACTCCTCTGGTACAAGAGGCATTGGCGACCTCCTCTATCCTCTGTCAAGTCCTATGCCTAATTGCTAGATGTAGGTGGTTTTGTTAATATTCTTCAAATGCCAAAATACTGATTTGAATATGAGAGTTGCTGGTTTCCACATTCAAGGATGTGGATATGTTATACCAAAAAGTATCACACACCATCTTGGTGGAATTCTTTTCCACTAGGATATCTCTTGCCATCTTTGAAATCTAGGAAGTTATGATGGAATTCAGACCTGATAATTTGCTGAGTAAACTTTATTTTCATCATGAACTTTCCTAACTGAAATCAGTAGCTTGCTTTCAGAAAGTCACCAGCCTCTTTGCACTAATCACAGATGCAACTGAGTAAAAGAAATCTTCCATTCCTCTTGATTTGAACAGTGCATGCCACACATTCTCATTCCAATTGAAATTTCTGAGTCATGCTGCCTTAAAGCTCAAACAAAATTCACTAATAATAATCAGAAATCTGTACATTTCTCCATATAAGGGGCTCATTTTACTGCCATTCCTCATAATCTGTAACAAGCAGAATATCAGAAAAATCAGAGGTATAAAGAATTAATTTCTCTTTTGCATGATCATAGCCAACAACTGACAGCTTCACCCGAATTAGTTTACTCTTTCTTGTTTTTAACACTGGAGTTTCTTTTGTCTCTGCTCTTCATGTTCATTTTGATTGCTGTCTGGAAAATTTGCAGCATTCAGGATTGGTTTCTGATTATGGCAATTTGATTTTCCCTGTGCTTGGCTAATTGCATCTTTCATTTCGCACAGATCATTATGAGAACAGATGACAACAGAAATCAGTTCCTTCAGAAAAAAAAAAAAAATTCAGTTCCAGAACTTCAAACATATTAAATCCTTCAGCATATTGCTGCATTTTTTTTAGATGGATGTTAATATATGAATTTATTTGTAAATTCTATCAAAAAGGAAAATTTGCAAGAACTTAGCTGACTTACAGACTTAGCAGCACACATCCCATTAGAAGCATATGTGATTGTGGAGACACCTATGAATATCCTAAAATTTAAGCAATTATTTTATGGAATATGAAAGCTCTTGTACATCCAATATTTTCATAGAGTGCTTCTTTCTATAGCCTCCTATATCTGAGGCCATAATTGTGGTCCCTTCAAACTAACAAGAGCTAACAGTGTCAAGAGAAGCTGCCTGGACACATCACTGTTCTCCCCCTGTGCCAGTACAGGTATTTTCATTTTTGCCTGATTTAGCCTGGATCAGACTTTTGCTGGTTACTCCTTCTCTGGAACCTCACTAAGATGGTGTGCACAGGGTCTAGACACCATCTCCACTTAAATGGAGACTGTATTGTTTCATCATCTACCATGAGCCCAATCATATACAGGTCTTAGCTGTGGTTATACCATGAAAATAAGTCATATTTTCCATGTGATTGTGAACTCATGCCAGCTGGAGGTATCCAACACTTCTTGAAGGCAATATTCAGAAGATGGCTCTTCCATATCTCTCATAATTGCAACACTTCTTCTTTTACATCCTTTCCTGAGAGTATCTACACAGTCTTGAATCAGCTAATTCTGAATAGAGTTAAAAGTAAAGTAGGAAGTTATGTAGAATAATGGCTAGCATGTGAAAATTTGGCAGAGGGTGGGGATAGAATGAGTCTTGTATATCTGTGGTATCCCAAACCATTAACCTGTCATTTAGGACTCCCCTCCAGTCAATCAAGCAATTTATTGAAGACAATTTGTGTCTCACCATGCAGAAATCCCCAAGAAACAGATTCAAACTGATGAATCCAAAGAGACCAGAGCAAAACAAACAAGTCCAGAAACAGTGTAAATATGTGCAGAGGTGTTCCTGAGCTGGTGGTAGAAACATCCATTTCATTTCCAGTTTCATACTAGTTTTCACATCTCCAGGACAAACTACACATAGCTGGACTCCCCTTGATGTATAAGCTAAGAGTACTTCTGAGAAGTCACTCTCTAGGTCCATGATTTTAACAAATTGAGGGATGTTGGCAGTGTTTCCATTCAAGTGCAACACTTAGTGAATCCTACTGTTTTACAAGTGCGTCCTATTGTTGCAGACCTGCAGGATTTCAGACTGAAAATTATAGTTTTGAGCAAGTTGTTGTCCCTCTTTGCCTTTCAGTAGCTTGAGATAGAATTCGATTTCTCTGTCTTTCAGTATGTGAAAAGTGTAAAAGGATAAAGCCTACAATAAAGAAACATGTCTGATAAGCTCAGGCATAGATTTGTATCATCCCAAGTTCAATAATGTGTCCTGGTTTTAAGGAGTTCTGAATAAACCATCAATCTTGGTCTAACTTGCCTTCCTCAGAAATCAACCAGAGCCACATCATTAAATCCTGTGGAAGAAGCAATAATCCAGAAATTAAATTTACAGAAAAATTCATCCTTGTTAGAGAGATCCAATTGAAAATTGGTAACCAGCAGTGGCAGTGCAATTTGCATTCTATTGAATATTCTACTTTGCCATGACCAAGATATGGAGGATGCAATATCTGTGCTTGTCTATAGTGACATATACATGTGAAGGGCTAGATCCATCAAAAGAATAAAAGATGCAATTACATAAAAAATTTCTTAATTTCTAAATGCACATTTATCCACAGAAAATATCTTCCATAGGATAAGACATGCTCCATGATAAAAATCTTAAAGAAACTGTACAGTCCACAGAAAAATGGCCCTTCTATCCAATCACAAGGAGAGCATTGTTTTATATACATTAGTGACTGTATTCTTAGCTTTTTACTGAGCTACTGAATGTTTGTTTTTTTTCTATGCTGACTAATGCTCCATGCTGCAGAATATTGGAGTCTAGTGGACCATGCAATTAGAATGCCAGGGCAATGGTAATATGCAATTTAGATATGAAATTTTGCATGAAATAACAAACTGTGCACTGCTTATATTCCAGTGCAAAATCTATCACTAGCTGAAGCATAATTCCATGAGATTCAATAAAAAATAGTAAAAAAATAGGAAGTGCAACACAACAAAGTGCTACACCAGTAATATTCTATTGTTATCTAACAGTATCTGCTAATGAGAATGTAAAAATATAATTCCCCCCTAAAATGATTCAGCCACCTTTAACATTAGCTAATGACACAACCACAGACAGGCCTATGCTGTGCTCACCAAGTACTTCTTTTCAAAAATTACCAGCTGAGAGAAGTGAATCATGCTGTAACCATATACTATTTTTTCATTTTCAGATGTGTCCTCCTCTTGAATCTGTACTTGTTATTGCCCCCAGTAAACCTTCCTAAATCCACCAGACCAAGGTGAAACTCTTCTAGATTGCGTCAGTATCCAGTAATCAAGCATGAGACTGTTGATGTGATTCTCCAGAGAACCAGATTTTTTTCATTGGATATTGAATTGAGAGGCCAAGATTGCATGGAAGAAAGGTTAAATATTAAATCGAGTTCCCTCATTAAATTTCAGGTAGGAAAACAGGATTCATTAATGGCTCTGAGGAATTCAAAGTCATAGATCCATGTCCTCTTACTGTACTGGGAATTTTGGCTCATCTTAAATGCTTAAATTAGACCTCATATTACATTATTTTTAGAAGTGTTAGTTCCACAGTTTACAGAAGTTAAGGATGGCTGGTACAGATTTTTTTGCACATTAAAATTTAACTACATCATTTTGCATGTATGACTTTTAATAATAAAACTTTGTTGAGAATCATTAGGACAGTCTATCTGTCCCTTTCCTTTATAATTAGTAAAAGAAAATTTATACAGATTTTTACAAAATCTGCTCTTTAATACTGAAGTTTTTGGTGGATGTAGTAGCAATAAAATGCAGACTTTTTTTTTTTTCTTTTTTTTTAAATATAATAAATATCCTTGGGACATACAACTTAAAAAAAACACTTGTCAGTAGCTGCAGAATTTAAATTCAGTTTCTCTGGTCATTAGAGATAGATTTGAAAAACCAGATGTCAAGGCAGGTGCTCCACTCTATTTGATAGTAAGTTAATGATCCTTGAAATGCAGAAGCAGTATATCAGCCCTAACAGCCTTCTTTGTAACAACTCCCCCTCTTTCTGGCTTCTAACTCTCTGTGTCTCCACTGCTTTTATTAAGATCATCAACTGAATGTGAGAGTGGTATTGTTTTTATGTTTAGATGAGATAGCATATCATGTTATATCATTTTAATGTTCACCATCTCTGGGTCTTCATGTCTGTGAAGTTTCAGTTCTATGAGTGTTTTTTCAGATGCAGAAAAATTATGTTGGTGCACCCCAAATAAACCTTATTTTCTATTAAATGTAGCAGCAGTTGTGCTGTTTCTGTTATTGGTTATTAAAATTTTTCTCTTAAGGCATATTTGTATGGTCTTCTATTTCTTCTGCCTCGTGAGATGGAGAAGAATCTTTGGAAGGCTAAAGAGAGAATGCTAAAATTTCATTGCAGAGTGCTGGACCAAATGTCGACTTTGACTCTCGATGCAGACTTGCAGGTGCAATTTTCCTTCTTAGCTTTTAGAACATCCATTTGGGTAAGACAATCATTCTCTTTTCAGGCTCCTTCAAGTGCCTCATCAGATGGTAGCAGTGTTTTATAGCCAGCAGTTGAAAGACATGGCACAGACACCGCAGGGAATGAAAAGGAATTTAAAAACTGAGGCAGAGTTTTCTGAATGCTGTGCAGAGTCATCAGTTGCAGTGACGTTCTTTGCATATTTGAACACAGAATATCCCTGAATGTAGGATCATTGAATAAATCTGCCCTTAGTAGCAAAAGATAATCCTCAGCAAGTAAAAAAGTTTAACTGTTTGCTGGGTTTTTATCTACCTGAGCATTTATTTTTTGCATTTAGGTGATGATTACTGAAATTTGCCCAGCTTTAATATCTGCTAGATAAGTTTTCCTTGGTACATCTGTCACACTCATTATATTTTAGAAATGATCATAACATGAATGTTTAACCAAATCTGTGGAACATTCAAAAACATTTGCCAAAACAAGCAATGTCTGCATCCCAGATGCAGGACCTGCAGACCCAGGTCTTCACACTAAATCAGATTTTGTGCATGTTGCTACTGATGAGGTCAATGTCTTTTCTAGCCATGGCCACGCATTCTTACATCTTTTATTGGATCAGGTTTAGGCATCTGAGCCTGTGATGACTCAGATCAACTTTCACTTTAAGTGTCTTTGGCCCGTCTAAGGACAATCTTTACAAAGTGCTTATGGTTCCTTCCACTGGGTCATTATTCCACTGAATAAAATTAGCTGGTGTAAATGGATGAAATAGACCCAATTACCATAACATGCTTAGCACCATCATTTCTGTTCCCTTGAAGAGAAGACTCCTGCCACTTGCTTGCCAATACATTGACTTTGAGAAAGAATTACAATATATAAACTAAGCTCCTAAGAGGGAGGATATAATAAAATGGTGGGTAACAACTGAAAGAAAAGAAACCCACAGCATTTCGACTACAACCATAGTATTGTGGATATTGTTTTAATAACTGAGAATATTCAGAAGATAACAGTAAACTTCTTGACATTTGTTCCCATACCTTCCTATATATTCCTATCTACCTATACCTCTGAGAAATCTTGGTTGTATTTTAAAACAGAAAAAGATGTAAAACACCCTGGTGCATTTAAAATCCCAGCAGCTGGCATGTGGCATTAGCCTTCCGAGAGCATCCCTCTCCAGTGGCTGTGGGTGCACCCAGCTGGCTGAGAGGCACAGGGAGTGCCAGGCACACCTAGGGAACTGCCAGCACACATCTGATCTCCTAATTGCATCCCAGCAGTCACCCACGTGAGAAAACAGTTTATGTAAACATGTCTCTTGAAATTCTGTCATGTGGCAAATATTCCAGAAGTTACTGTTTAATTCAATTGCTTCCAAGTGGAGAATCCACAAAGGGCTGATGCTGGGCAATCCAGATCCATGCTGTGAACATCTGCCAAGTCAGTAATCCCAGTGGTACAGCCTCCAGGGGGAAGGGTGATATGCAGCCTGAGCTCATCAGCAAGGACACATTGAACTGTGCAACAGGGTTCAGACTTCAAAAAACTTACTCCACAGAAAATTCCTAACTTACCTTTTATTCCACATCATTGCAGAAACACAGAAGTTTACTATATATTGAAATTCAATTTAAAAATGTATTATACATTAAGATACTTGTTACAAGATTTAAAAAGTGAATCATTGTTCAGACCCAGAACAGGGAAAAATGGTCTCATTTAAGGGTTTTAAAATTTAAGTGGGAGCACTTTTAAAGTGGAAATAATCTCCTTCTTATATTTATAATACTTTCTCCTTCAACTTTAGAACAAAATTAACATGCTCCCATGATAAGTTTACCCTTTGACAGGCTACTTTTTCTGGCCAAAACAGTCCATTTGAATTTTACCATTCATAGCTCCATTGTTATACTTTTAGCTACACGATGAATCCAAGTGACAATTATAGACTTCCTTTGCCACTGAAAGTTTATAAAATTTTCCTTAAAGCCTATTCAAAAGTGAGACGAGAAGAGGTTCATTCAGAAAATATTCCATGACAGTCCAATATTTCTGCTCAGCAAGACAGAAAGAAAAGGGCACCATGACAAAAGGTTTTTCCCCTACCACAACATATCCCTCAGAGATTGTTTTCTATATGAAAGTATATTTGTATAGTGGTTTGTTTCCTAGTGGAGGAATTTTTAGATTAATAACGTTCTGCTTCCATAATGTGGCAAACAGATCAGGTTCCTGTCTAGTCCACATGTGACAGAAGGTTCTGGACAATTCTCTTATTTGGTAATTTACAGAATTCAGTACACATCCTGGCTGCTGGCAGTAAGAGGCAGAAGAGCCCACTCTGGTTCAGACAGCTCATTTTGGAAACATTGGTTTCAGCTCTATTGCAAGTTCAATAACACATTATGTTTCAGTCCTGTATCTTTTCAGCAGTAACAATACCAACCTCACTTTATAATAGTGATCATAATAAAGAAACCAGGTCTGGAGGCTGCTGTGTAGAGAAGCCCAGTGGCTGTCTGATCTCCATGAGACAGAATTTCCCATGCCATATCTATTTTGGCAGGTACCTTAGGGTATAATTTATTGGTATGTGACAGATAAGAAGGGAAATTCTGGAGATTTATTCTCACTTACATACAGACAGGATTGTAAGTGCTTCCTCCTTTGCCTGCCCTCCTCTGCTTCCTAATTCCTCTCCAAAGCCATATTTCATGTACTGAAAGAAAAACATAAAGAAAAAAATTACTTCAGTTGCCACTATCCTTTAAAGAGTGTGTGATCAAGCCACAGTGCAGTTTCCCAGAATTTCTGCACTGGCTTCACAAACTGACCCTTGCTGAAAAACAGCAGCTGGGGAAAAAAAATAAAGGCTATAAAAAAAGAGCAACATAATTGTGTGATTCTTCCAGGAGTATACTAGAAAAATAAAATTGGCAGAAAGAGGCTGATCTTGGAACCCACAGAGAATTTGTGTTGTGCCACAGCCAGCCATGAGGCTTGTTCCTGTAACTAATGGGTCAATAATAAAGTGTCAGCTCTCAGCAAGGAGGTGTATTTTTACAACTTTTACTGAAGCAAGGATGGCCATTCAGGATAACATTACTGTTAGTTGTATTGCTCTTGCAAATCCTGACTTCCACTTACATTTCCAGATGAAGGGACACAGAAAGGTTATTTTCTGCTTGTATTTACAGTGCTGTGTTTCCTTTGAAATTTGGTTAGGAAGTTTTTGACCTTGAAGGTTTGGATTTAAGTGATATGCTGTATGGTATAAAGACACGTACCAGGAAATTAATTATGATGGGTAACAACCTCAGCAGTTGGAACTTGAGTATCCCTTTTCTGAAGTGTCTGGAGCAGCCCTTTCACAAGTTTGGCTCATGTCATGAAGAACAAGGAACTCTTAGAAATAATTTGGAAATTAGCACCTGTTAGGAAATATTTCCAAGAGGTAGTCTGGATGGAGCCATACACCTCTGAGACTGGAAGAGCTAAATGGTGTACATGTGGTCAAAATGTGCCAGCTGAGCTCTGTGCCAAGAGCAGGTCCTGACACTGTTATTTTGCTCCTATAGATGCAGCCAAAGGGAAGTACTAATACAATTAGCAACAGGTAATAGATAAAGCCAATCCAAATACACTCATCTGAAAATTAACACAATGGTCTGAGCTACAAAACTCTTTCTGGAAAAGTTTCGCATATAGGAAAACACCTGCATACACCAAACATTTCTGAGAATCTTTTAGGTTGAAAAAGATCTCTAAGGTTATTGAGTCCACTTTTAGGCCTATCACCACAACCATTTTACTGTAGATGAAACAGGGCTTTAAGTACCCTACATTTCCACTTGAGTAATTGACAATCCAAACTTAGTTGGATTTGGCAATCCAAACTTAGTTGTGCCTGATTAAATAAATTATGATTAATACTATAAGAGTCAATATTTCTCTGACAGTAATTAAAAACACCTATCCAAAATGAAAATACCTTCCCAAGCTCCATCTACCCCTTAAAGCGACCCTCATATGTGTTGGATATTCAATCTGGTTCAGCAGTATTCTGTATTTATCCAAGACAGGATGGCTATTGCTGCAAAATTTATGATTTAGCTACCTTGTAGTTCAAAAACTTATCCTGTATTTACATGACTTGAAAATGTGTTACAGTGATTTAAAAGAGAATTGTGGGCTGTCATGAAAAAAGTATAAAAAAACATCAGTATAAGA
>VXBC01001348.1:246969-317097 GCA_013399945.1 Ploceus nigricollis | reverse complement strand
GTATTCTGTATTTATCCAAGACAGGATGGCTATTGCTGCAAAATTTATGATTTAGCTACCTTGTAGCTTAAAAACTTATCCTGTATTTACATGACTTGAAAATGTGTTACAGTGATTTAAAAGAGTGGGCTGTCATGAAAAAAGTATAAAAAAACATCAGTATAAGAGGTTGCAATTCTTTCTCTAATAAAGAGTAAACTTGTGAAACTAAAATAATTCTTTCTGCAATACACTGTAAACTTGTGATATTAAGAGAATGAAATACAGACTTTTCACTAAGAATCCAGTCTAGAAAACAGGTCTGGTTAAATCTTTTTAAGTGGAACTTTTAATCCAAATATCTACTGTACAGCTTTTTTATACTGTATACATATTTTAAGCCAAATTTATCCTTTTTTATGATCCAAAGATTAATTAAAGGAGGTTCCCAGCTTGGAATCCCCTAAACCTAATGGTTTGCTGTCATAAGGGGAAGGACATGACTGTTGATCACTGAATGCCACTAGCAGCTTTTCCTAACTGTGTTTCAGAAGCTGTAGGAGATTTTGAAACAGCAAAATGAAGGAAAGTATGCTCACTTGGTGTCTCTCAAAGTATCCCATGACCATAATGGGACTCGAAAATCTCACTATCTAATATCTTGGCTTGCCAATAGCTCTTCCCCAGCTCCTAGGTACTCCGAGGTCTTTTCAGCTCTGTCCCTCCCAAACATGCCACATATAATATAGCCTGTGTCCATCTCCTCTTTTAACCTTGCAGCCCAAACCCTTCCCACCTACAGAGGAATGTAATGTCACTGTAATTACTTTCTGGTCATGTCACAGCTGTACTCAGCAGCATATGTGAAAGGCTAAGGTCAGCTCATGAGCTCATGCCTTATGACACCCAGCTTTAACTGGAGCCGTCTGTCCAGAGCCACTCAGTGGGACAAAACGCAGCAGGCTCAGGAGCCATTTGATAATCTCAACAGTTTCTTTAGTAATAGTCAATCAATAAAAAAACCCTGCATGATAAAAGTGTTTAATCTTCATATCATAAGAAAAATTAATATTCATGCAGGGTTTCAGTTCAAGTTCTATCTCTGTAGCAGCCCTCAGCAGCATGTCTCATTAGTCTCAGTGAGTATATTATCTTTTTTAATTAGAAACTCTTAAACTTTTTAGTCATGGGAATTCATGGGTTGCAAAAGAAGAAGAAATTTTGTGTGATTCATTTTAATTACAGATTTACACATTGGAATAGGAAATTGGAAGTAATAATCTTAGTCTAGCTTAGCTAGGTAGTCGTGTCTCAGATGTACGATGCACCACTCAGGAAACATAACTAGCCTAGGATAAATGTGAAATAAATTCAGAGGGTAAGTGAGACTATAAGTTAAGAGTTTTCTGAAACATTTGAAAATCTCCCCCTCCATGTGCAAAGTTTTGTCAGGGAACTGAATACCTTACCTGTGAGGTCAAGAGGAGAAATGCTCCAAATACAGGGGATTCTGGTGAAATCTTGTAGTTCTTTAGTCACCAGCAAAACTCACACTGACATCAGGCTGTTCATGACCTTGACCTGTTCAGGGCAGCAGAAGAAATTTGGGTCCTTCTAAGGGAAAGAGGTTTCCTCTTGCCTTCCTTGCCTTTACCCACCAGCTCCTACTCCCTGTAGCCTCCTAGCAAAAATGATGGATTTGGATATTTCAAAAACTGTAGGTGATAATTTACATTTTGTAATTGTCTAATGTTGTGGCTTTTCTGTTGTGTTGTTGTGTTTAATATTAATATTAATATTAATATTAATATTAAATCTATTGTTCACTGGTTGCTGATTAAATGTTGTTAATAAATCAATAAACCATTTTGATTGTGAATTGGTTTAACCAAATGAGCAGAGCAGTTTTCCCCAGCATTGTTATTGCCAAGTGTCATTAAGTTGCCACAGGTTTGAGGCCACTCGTGTCTGTTTGCAGCTCAGGTCCCCAGCAAAGAGGAGCTTCCCTCACTTCCCAGCATGCAGGGTAGTGACCTCATTTTTGAATTCAACTAGTTGGGCTTGTCAATATAATAAACTCCTTGTTGTCTGATGTTGAGAACTTCTCCCTAAATACAGGAAGTCTATTTATTATTTTTTTCTTCCTAGTGATACTAAAAACTTAATAATAATGTCATCATGTTATACAGTAATGATGATTTTATTAAGACAGACAGAAATAATCAGTCTTTTTGACACATATAGTACAAGCAAAGAACTTCTATCCATCAGAGACTACAGAGGAAAAAACTATTCTGTGCTAAATTTACCTTAAACTTTGGTCCACTTAATGTCTTTCATCAATTTCTATTGTCTTAGTTTAACAAATGGAATCATAAATAATGCAATCTACATCAACTGCACTTATGTGCAATTAGAAATTTTTTGTTCTCTGTTTTATGAATATTTAATAAACTGTGTAACCTTGATGGAAGGACTGCAATTTAGGAGGCCATAATGAAAATGTAGAAAGTGTTGCTTTGTGAGCTCAACTTCTGGTTCAAATTAACATCCAGTAAACCTTTCTGCACAATGCTCATCTCATCAAGTCCCAGATTTTCCTTATCTAGAAATTCATGGGCAAATTCAAGATATGTTTTCTACTTCAAAGGGACTGGGTGCTTTTTTAAAGCTTCTATTGATTATGACCTAAAATTTTAGAGTACATATTTTAGGGTATATGTTTAAAAAAATTTTTTTTAAATTAAATAGTTACTGCTAGAATATGTACTTAGGATGTGTGATGCCCAAAATAAACATTATATATACCAGTAGCTATGAAAACAATGATTCACTTGAAAAGTTTTTGCTTCTTGATAGTCAGGAAACACCAACTGAATAGTTTTGTTCAATTTTCTTGTTTGCCATAGAAAATTTATTTTAAAATACAAGATCACAGGGGAATACTAACACACTGCTAAACATTTACATTTACCAGTCATTTAAAATACAGTAAAGAGAAACTGCAAGACTATTAAAAAAAAAATAAGTACTTATGAGAGATAGAATTCTTCTGGCAATAAGAAAAAACTTGTGACTGAGCACTATTCAATCAAACTAAGGCATCACTCTGAAATATGTGTGAGATACAAGTGAATGCATGTACAGATGCCCACAATTAGGTAGTAAAACTTCTAGCAAAGGGCCTAGATTCTGGTGTGGGCAACAAAAGAAAGCAAGCATTTGTTTTCTGACAGTCTTTCTTTTATGTACTGCACCAATACCATTACAGCTGCAAACGCTGGGGTGTAATTGTTGCTTCAAACGTAGCTGCTTCATTTGGAATTGGATTATTAAATTACTTGTTTGGTATTTGATCATAAAATAGTTTTGAGCTTGCTGCCATTTCTTCTGTTATTCTTATCAATGTTGACACAGGAAAATATTTATCTTTGCTAAGAAAATGGAAATTATCTTGTGGAATATGAACATTACTGCTTAATATATGGGTTTCAATGTCATAAGCAAGCTATTACTCTGTATTTCATTTCGGAGTCAAGACAAAATATAAACAGAAATAAGCTTGTTTCCCTGAAGTTGGAGCTGTTTTTAAGAATGTTCTGACTGCAAAGATGGAAACAATACTTCAAGTATTTGCAGTGTAACTGTCTTCAATTAGTGTTTGATTAAAAAAAAGGGGGGTGGGGAGGAAAACTTAACGTGGCTGAGTGCTATTATATATTTTTCTTCCAAATACAAAATTTTTCATAAGGAAAGAAATGATTATTCAAAGGGCAAAGAGAAATAGTACATCTCACAAAGCAATCACACAGAGAAGGTTCTTTAAGAGAGGAAGAACAAGTTGTTAAAGCTCTGGTTGAAAAAGTCAAGAGCTGTGATTCACAGGTCCTGGGTTACCTCTCCCTTTGACTTGGAGTCTGCACACAGAGCTGCTGACTTACACTGCTGTTACTGAAGGATGATGACAGTGAGGAAGTCTCTGCTGCTGAGCATTTGAAAAAGGAATTTTTACTTCCTTGTCCTGCTAACAAAATCAGACCACCGGGGGTTCCATAAGCAGATATTTCATCCAGCCTTCCTGTAGTTAAATGTGATAGTGGGCCCTACATGCGCAGAATTTACCTTTCCTGTGTAATTGGTATTCCATTTAAAAGTCTGAAGGGGTTATTAACTTATTCATTTTATTTCAATGAAAAAAGCTTTCAAAAGAAACTGTCTCGAAAGGACAGGTTTTCTAATCTGCAAGCAGTATAAACAAGCCCCACTTTTTTCTGGGTTCAGTAAACCTATATATATCAGATCCATAGCAGTCTATAAAAGACTAGTGCCTGAAAGATTTGTTTTTCATAAAACAGCATTTTAGCTGACTGATTACAGCTCAATGGATTTTTTCTTTTTCAAAAACACCACAAAACAATTTATACTCTTATAAGCTGTAAATAATAATTTAAAAAATGTTCCCTCCTGTGGCTAAGACTATGATAGTTTTCAAATAATCAGGTAATGATTTTTAGGTTAGCTTCTTCTTTTACTGGAAAAATTCTAAAGGGAAAGAAAACAAACAAATACTTGCAACTTACTTCCTTAGAAGCTCTAGCCACATTCCAGTAACACATTACAAATGATTGACATAATTCAAGGAGTACCGGTAAAATCAGTACATGAGAAATATACACTGTAGACAATTTAACTTAATGCTGAAGACAGGCAATCTTTCTTAGCTTTTGTTTCTGTTATAATCTGGAAAACCTGACATTAGCATCAATGTATGTATGAAGTTTCCTGGCCATAAAGTCACAAAATAGTTAAAAGTAATAGCTCTTCGAATTTTTTTATAGTATCAGAATAATTTTCTATGTCTTCAAGACTAGTCAGAAGGGTCAGGTATAATATAAAAGACCTCTGAGATCATCAGGTCCGACCACTAACCCAACACTGCCAAGTGCACCACTAAACCATGTCCCAAAGTCCAGCATGGCTGAAGCTTGCAGAGCCAGCACTGTCTGAGCCAGTGTGGGCCAACTTAGCATTATTCAGCTGCAGGAGCTCAGAGAGAACAAGATGGACTTTATATCCTGAGCTGGTTTCAGCACACCCTCAACTGGGCTGCTGCTGTGCCTGATGGAGTCACTCCAGCCACGGAGCTTTCTGACCCACAGGGCACAGCAGCGCCCCAGGCCCTGAGCAGAGCAGCTGACTCAGCCTGTGCTGCACCCCACGGCTCTCACCCAGGCACAGCACTGGCGAGCCTCCACCGCCCTGCGAGGCTCCCTGCTTTTCCCACACCCTGTGTGAGAAAAGCCAGCAGGAGTGGCACTGATTCACTGATCTTTCCCAGGAGCTGATTGTGCTCTCACAGTTGTCAACTCCTCAACAGCCCCCAGGAGCAGCAGTGACTGTACTGCTTCTGATGTGCTCTTTCCTGTGGGGGTAGCAAATGCAATACCATTTTATCTAATATTCCCACTGAACACAGCAGTGTGATTCCCATTAGTTTCAATCAGTACCTTTGCACCACTGGACAGGCACATTTTGTGAGATGGCCATGGACCTATTAGACTTATTAGATGAGTCCATAGCTTTTTCCCAGCCCTTATATTTAGATTTCCTTTCAAAACAAACTAGGACACACTGGTCTATGGTTACTCTCAGGTCTCATCCTCATCCTCATCCAGACAGTTGGAATGCTCCTGGTTGCAAAGCTGAGCACCAGAGCCAATTGCAAAGCTATGAGGCATATCTGCCCAACTTATTTGACACAGCCTAAGGGCTTGTGGCATTCCTTACAGTGAAAACTATAATTTCTGGACAAACGCTTGAAACCTGGAGGTGAATCTCACTCTTGTTATTACAGGTTTCATGTATCATCAATCTCTGTTATTTTTGGTCACTTCAGCACTAAGAGTGGATAGGATGCTGGACAGGCCAAGTGGACAGTAATTAGGTAAGTTAAGAAAATCAGAAGTCTAATATTTACTTAGAAATTGCAAGTTTATAAAACAAGTGCACTAAAGCAAGTGACTAGAACCTTAGGATGGCATAAAATTACCACAAGATTTACTTTGTAAGTTTTTGTAGGGCATGAACTGGAAGCTGCAGTAAAAGCAGTACAGAGAGGACCAGCCAACAAAGTAAGTCATGCTGACAGGGCTAATGCAGCAACACTTTTCAAACTGTACAAACATTTGGAATAAAAATGGCCTATTCCAGTCCTTTAAGCACAGCATGGTTTTGCTCTACAAATATCTTGAGCTTTGATTTAGCAAAGCATTCTGCCATGTTCTTTCCTCTAAGCACACAGTTAAACTCTGCTTGCCACATACTAGATTTATTATGCTGCAGGTCTGGAAACTCATGGCATTTGACACTGAAATAGAAAGCTTCCCTTTGCTCTTGAGAAGTCTATCATCGATCCATCAGTCAAGACATTTTAACTTTTTTCTTCTTGTTGTTTTGGTTTGGTTTGGTTTTATTTTTGTTTTTGAACTGATTTAGCAAGATGTACTTCTAGGGGTAAAATAACCTAGGCAGTAAAAATGAGCAACTCTAACAAAATAAAGTCAATTGAATACCAAGGTTATGGCTTAGCAGAAATTATTTCAAACTGGTGAATGCAGTATTCCTCTGCTTTGGTCTGTGCAGATGATGCTGCAGGTTGCCACTGTGGTTCAATTAAAGCCAGTAAAGGTTTTTATGCATAAACCTGGGGACCAAAGTGGAGGAGAAACCAGACATCTTCCAGGAGGCAAAATATTTCCTGATTCTATAGTACAAAGAGCAAGGAGGAACAGGAATAAAGAAAAATTATCACCATAACCTGAACAAGCCGTCGAAACTTATTCTGGGAAAAGGAGGGGGGATTTGGGGGCTAGTCTTGATTAAAAAGAGCCTGTAGTAGTGTACTCTGCTAAGACACTCTCTTGATTCATTCACAGTGAGTTCAGACAGAAAGGGACTTAGCATTTCTTTCCCAATTAACATCAAAGAATCATCCTGAGCAATCGGCACAACCCTTAAGGTCCTGCATTTTTGGTTGAGGGTTTAGACCAAAAGCAATCATTTAAAGACCTCTGACTATGTTCCTGTTCTTTATCCTTCTCTGTCTCTGAACTGACTGCACAAAACCTCTGCATTTAGGTTTATAATCAATAGATTTATATTTAAATCACTTTTGCCCTCCCTAGTCTCATTGCATTTTAATACTTTAAAACCATTAAATTGATCATGGTGGAATCTCTCATCATAAAATACTCATTACTTTAAATACATGTATTTCATTTAGCATTTTAGAGCAATCTCCATCTGCTGATTTTTCAGTGGTATCTTTTTCATTATCTCCATGCCTTTCCCTGCAGCCTATTGTATAACCTTCCGGTGTACTTGAAGAACAAAAAATGCCCTAGGTTTTTATTTCACTCCCTTTATTGAAAATAGTGCCGTTAGCTGTCCAGATTGTCCTTCACTAAGCCTTTTTACTACAAATTATGAAGCACTTCACTAATAAAATTAACATTATGAATAAATGCTACATTCTATGCCATACCATTACTCTGTTCATAAATCTGGTCTTCTTTTGAAAATCCATAAATCTCTTATTAAACCTCACTGAAAATAATGGCAGGTCAGAATTCCATACTGTTTACTTGCCTTCTAAGATTTGCACTTTCTAAAATTTCTTTAATCAGATATGATAAATAACACAGTTCAGTATCCCAACTGATGCAAGATTAAAAAGTTGTAGTTGCTTTAGAACAAGCTGTCCTCTCTATTGAGACTCTCAATACCTGAAAACTCTTGATCAGGGTTCTGAGAAGTGACACGGGTCAGTAAGCAAAACATATTTAGCATAAGAAATTACAGCCAGCAGTGGGTTTAATAATGTCTGTGTTACCAAAGCAGATTAAATTTGAAGATAGACTGCAATTGCACATGATTCTTTTCTTTCCCTGCAGCTCTTCTCATTTTGAAGAACTAATCAAGTGGCAAACCCTTTCAAGCACTTTTTCACTAGGAGGGGGACTGTTTCATGTACCATAAACAGTATGCCTATCCCAAATTTAATCTTCTGGCCTGCTCCTTTTCTATTTTAAAGAGACATCATAACTGCAGGCATGCCTTTTTGTTTTTAAAGGCTTTAACTTGAGTATGAGATTAATAGTTTGGGGAGTTTTGAGCAGTTGAAAACAGAGTTGGGGGAATTAAATCATGTTCATAAATACTGACAGCAAAAGCATAGATTATTACACTAGAAATTGACCTTAGAATTAAAAATAAATCTGTGCCAAATGTCAGTGTGAAGACTGAATATAATCTAATTCAACCTTAATATGGTCGACTGACCTGGCATTACCCCACAGGTAACAACTGTGTGTTACAGACCAGGCTAGGAAACTTACTTGTTTTTTGCCTTCAAAAGAAAATTGTCCATTTATCACACTGAAAATTCTTTATGGTTTAAACTTTCCAGCTAACCGAGGTTTTATCATGTTGAATCTGTCTAGACTATCCAAAATGCTATTGCCAGCACAATCAACATGATTATTTTTCCTATTTATCCGAAGTTATTTTTAAAATGTTTTCAGTAAGACGGGTCAATTATTTCTGGAACAACATCAGGGACTGCACTGTCTTCTTCGTGGTTCTCCCAGGCTCTCTGCAGTCCTGGAACTGAAGCAGAAATTTGAATGATGGCCCACTCATATTTTTGACAGATGCAGTTCATTTGATACATTAACGAATATTTTGGGATTAGTAGTCTATTTAAGGCAGTTGCTATTAAATTGTCATAATTTATCTTTGATTGTCACACAGTGTTATCTACAGTCTGGAAACATGTCCTGGCTTTGGAATTAAAGCTAAGATAACCACTGACCTTTTGACTCTGTCTTTAGCCTAAGACTTCAAGACATTTTCACCATTAAATTGCCAGTTTATCTCCAGTGTTGCAGTGAGATGGGCAGTGTTGGAATGGGATTTCTTCTGCCTAATGTAGCCACTTGAATTTACTCATCTAGTGAAATCCAGTCATCTGGTTCTCTCTAAACTACCACACAGAGTTCAGAAACTCCAGGGAGCAATCAACTGCTTCCCAATGTGATTGTGCCCATTGGTACGCCAAGTTATCTTGTGGAGGTACATGCCTTGCTTAGGCTGAACACCTGACTTTGAAGCACTGTTTTATGCAAGATGAATCATTTCCCTAATGGAGAATGTCCTCCTGAACTTCAAATGCTACAGCTAAAAAAATTAGAGACTTAATAGACAGTCCTATAAAGATACTTGCACTTGCTGTGCTGCAATAGCCCACTTTTCATTGTCTTTGCCTCAAACAGAATGTACAGGTTTGATGGACACTTCTGGTTTTTCTTCTGTGTGTTTGTTTTAGGAGCTAATTGAAAGTCAATCTCATCACCTACAAGATGGAGCTTACACAAAGCAGAATGCTGAAGCTCACAAGAAAGTAAAAGACTGGCCTGACCATGAGATCTGATGAGCCCATGGAAATTCAAGCCTTTCATCCTATAAGACAGCAAAGGTTGGCAACACAGCACCATACACATCTGGGATTTCGGTGTTTCTGTTAATATTCCACAAAGAAACATTTTAAAATAATATCACTTCTTTTTATTTTCTCCTCTTAGAAACAAACTTCTGATCATTTGACATGAGTTTATTTCAACCTGACCTTTCCTAAACAAATGGGATTTGTGTTCACATCTGTACACACTAGATGCCTTGTTGCATGAACAACAGGCTGACATAGCCCACCTGCATACTTGTGAAAAGTGACTGCAGGTGTTAAGGGACACTTTTATCATCCACTAGTCCTGTTGTTTGGATGGTCTTTGCTCTGGAATACAAAGATTCAACAGGCTAGCATGATAGAAAAATTAGACATCTCTTGTAAGCCCTGCAGAGCACAGGATGAAAACATCTCTATAATTGCAGTGTTGAAATCAGAGGCTCAACAAATTTAAATACAAGAAAATATGCAGATGAGTGACAATTCACACAAATTGGGTGCAATGTAATTTTATTTAGTGGTAATCTCTATAGAGACCTTTAGAGGAGAGTGTGATGTTACCTATTCCACAGGAGCACTAAATATCCAACAATACTTCCAATCCTGAATTAATATTTTCTGTGAAATCCTCGAACATACCCTTTTCTCCCCCCATCATCTCAAAATATGGAATATTAGTTGTGTGCTGGTGACTCTGCCCTGCCTCTGACTCAAATCCTTGTGTCAGTGCATGTGAAAAAAGAGCAGCTGTCCTGAAAGTATTATTTAGTATTTAACTAAGTCTTTATGAAAGACTGCTCATTGGAGTGCTAACAGGTATTTGAAACACAAATTAAAATATCTCCCAACTTCTACTCCTTGAACCTCCTCTTCTTTGCATCTTTAGCCAAAAGTTTTGGCAAGCTGTTTAGGGCTTTCGGAGGATATTTGTGTGGAGCAAGTCTTTACAGGACAGCCCTGCTCCACGTAGTTGTGGTTTGACAAGAGCAAGCTTCTTCCACGTGCCAGGTAGCACATGGACAAACACCTTCAGAGCTCCATGTGTATAACCCCAGGTATGCAAACTGTGCCTGCCACCAGCCCTCAGTCCTGTCTCTCATGCTGGAATTCCCAATGTGTTTGGCACAGTGTGCCTGCCCTTGGCCCTCACCTTCAACTTCACCCCTGGACTCTTAAGAATGAAGCTGCCCCTGGGGCACCCTCCCTTCCTTGCTCATTGCAATGAGGATGTGAGTCTGCAAGGGCCCCTATAAGATTATCTGCAACTCCTTTTCTTGCTATTCCCTCATTTCTTCCTTCCTTTTCTTTGGGAAAACTGAGATGCAGAAGTTCAGCATAAATAAAACAAGCTTGTTCTACAGCAAACAAATCAATCAGCCAATTAGTGCCACCAAACACGTCAGTGTGGCACGTACACATTTTGTTAATGGTAGGGACAAATACAGCTGTTTGAGAATGGCTTTGCATCAGGCCTGGGGAATGCTAAGCAAAATAGCTACAGAGCTAGAGGAAAGAAGAAACACCTGTGCTCTCTGGATGACCAGAAAACCATCCCAGATTACAGCATCCAGAGCAGTACAAATGAAGAGCCCAAGGGTCAAACAAAAGGGAATCTTCCCAAGCTTCTTTCTGGGAAGGCCTTTAAAAGTTGCACATGTATCCAAAGCTGGCTGACTGCTGCTTCTGCCACCCAAGAGGAATGTTTATGGAAAATAAAAGAGGCCAAAATACAAGGAACAAGGGATGTTCAGAGTCAGTCTCTTAAGCACCAAAATGTTGCCTGGCAGTTCTTCAGAAATGGACCAAAAATGGCACTGATTGCCTTTGACATATGCCTAGGCAGGGTGCTAAAAGAGAACACATAGCAGAGATTTCAGATATTTCTGTCAGGAAGGAAAAAATTAAGAATACAAAACCTGTGCTCTGCTACCCACTAACCAGTGCTCTATGATTGTTGTTTCAGTTGAAGCCTCTGTCCTTTCCTGTCCCTGGCAAGCAGATTGTATCAGCAAAGAAAATAATGAAAAGGAAAAGGAATGTATAAATAATTGCCATAAATTATATATTGCTCTTTTCTATACAGAAGTATCTGACATTTTAACTGCTTATGTGAGGAGCACAAGACTCAATAAAAGTCCCAGGTCTGCACAATCTTAAAAAAGCAGTAAAAGCATTAAAGTTTTCAACAAAACTTGGACTGTACTCTCAGGCTAGAGATCAACTGATAATGTACAGGGAAAGGAAAAGAAGCACCTTTATTAACCAGAGCTTTCCTCTGAGAAGGAATGGTGGGTTTTTTTCAATTGGTATTCAGAGCTGTAGATCAGTTTAAGCGTTGTAATTGAAATCATAATGGAATTTTCTATCCAAAATATAAGTATGTGAGACAGGCATTTTATGGGTGGGCATTTCCACATACCGAGAGAAGTTTAGGCTCCCAGCAGAGTCTCTTTAGTTTACAGAAGTGTCCATCTGCCCCAAGACAACTTGGCCTACACACAGCTGAACAATGCCTCGTCAGACCCTGTGAGGGTATCCAGGGCAGGCTCTCTGCCCTAGGTCTCATGCCTTTCTGCCAGCCCTTAGAGGACATTTTGGAAGATGAACACATCTTAGCATCTGGTACCCAAATTTAGGCACCTTTCCTGTTTAGGATGGGCAGAACAGATTTCCAGGCTCCATTGACAGTATTGGCTTGGTGTCCTCTGACCATTCAACACCAGCTCATGTGCTAGCACTCGCACATAAATACCTGAAGTCAGATATATTATTCCAAAGCTAAATCCCACCCCAATATTAGATCAGATCAAAACCCCAATGTTCATAGCAGAAACTGCATCTTAGATTCAGGTCAAGAGTAGCTGTGGCTCTTGAGTATTCTTGCTGTAATGCCCTTTTTGTTTTGATTGAGTTAATCTGCCTCCATGGCCTGCCAGGAAGAGAGCTGAGTTTTAGGGCCCACACTTCAACATGAACACCAGCAAGGAGAGTGATATAGTGATATTTTTGCTGCTTTTCTAGCTTTCATAACACAGTACTTGAGAATCCCAGAGTCCTTTTTTACCAACATTTTTTTAGAGGCTGCCTGAGAGGGAGCAGCTACTGATTTTATTCCATTTTGGAGAAAAGTGTGCAGCTCTGGGGTCATATTTTGAAGGTAACACCATCACTGTGGACACACGTAGCCCAAGTGAAATTTTTAAAGCACCTCAGACTCTAATTTCAGATGAAAAATTAGGCTCTTTGTGTCTAAGTGCTTCTGAAAATCCCACTAGGGTCCCATTTGTTGATTCATTGCCTAACTTGCTTGTAAATTTTGCTATGGCTTGTTCAAGGTGACATACAGCTTTTGAATTCTACTTTTCATCTTATTCTCTCCTCAGCTCGCTTTGGTTTTGGTCACTGGTTTTGGTCTTTTTCATCCCTGACCCCAAACCCAAACTCATTCCTAAGGTCCATCTGGCATGAATGCATCACGGTGTGATGAGGTCTGGATGATTTGCCGACCATTTTCTGTTTTCCTCTGTGTACTGCAAGACCCAAGAGGCTCTTCCTCACAGCCCTGCACTTACTTTGCATTTTTGCTATTAAAAATCTCCCCACAGTCTTACTACTCTGCTATGGGTTATTTATATTTGAGTTAACCACTTAAACACATCCAGTGAAACAGGTACCACAACCTTTCTAGGCAGCTGCTGAACCACAGTTTCACCAAAAAGCTAAGAAAAAAAGTTTATTAATATCCAGCATAAATATTTCTTTCAAATACAAACAATTCCTGTTTTCTTCTACCAGTAGGATACTTGGAAAATAATCTATCATTGTTTCTTTTCTAACCACTTTTCCAGACATGGAAACAGCAAAGTACATTTTTTTTCTCTTAAGAAAATAAATCCATTTCCTCATAGCTTTAAGCTGATTTGTCTGTAACAAGCAAAGTTGCTGTTATTTTACATATCCCTGATTTAAAATTTGGGGCAGGGTGATAAATGAACATATAATAGAAGATGGCACTAATAAATGAGAAATGGTTTAATCCACCAATTAGATACCAATTTCTGCCAGGTTATCTCAGGAGATGTTGGCCTGCTGCCTGTAAGCTACTTCTCAAACACCTTCTATGCCTTCGACAATACAAACAGAATGATGAAGCTTTCAAAAAGAAAATATCTTCTGAATGTCAGAAGGGACTAATTTCTTCAGTATCCTGAACAATTTTCCAAAGCCATAAAGTAGTATACAGGAGAATTAGCTCATAGCTGTGCTGTGATTTCCCTAGCCAGTAAATACAAGATCTATCTCTGCTTTTTAAAATGTTTTATAATAGGAAGTGAACTCCATAATTCATAATCCCTTTCTCTCCTTATATGAGTTTAAAATTCAGCACCTTATTTTTTGTGAGGCAGATAAGCAACAGTGAAATCAAAATAAAATTTTTCATTATTTGTAAGAATTGTTGTATCCTTAGAAGGTTTATCTGAAAAACAAACAAAAGAGCTTGTGCATTTCAAATAGTTTAGAAAATATAATCCTCATACTCAAAAGACAAGTGATACACCATATAAATGACAAATGCCTATTGAGAAACTACTTAAGCTGGTGCAGCCAGCTTTAGACACCAAGACGCTTGCTGATGAAAAAAGCATATCAAAAACATGCTGGCTTGAAGGACTTGGAAGAGGGAGTAGAAATATGCTTCAGATAGTTTTTGCCACTGTATCAGTAACGTTGACTTTCTTTCTTTGGGACTGCACGTGAGACAAGGATCAGAAAAGAATATGTGGCTTCTGTGATGGAAATGATTATTCATTTCATATCGAGTTAACAACTGATTCTGTGGAAAAATAAAAAAGCAAAAGAGTCACAAGACAAAACATGATTATTTTTAAATGAAAACAACTTTCAGAGCAAAAAATCTGATCAAACAGGAAAAAGAAACAAAATTTCTGCCTTTTGAAAAAAATAAAAAGAAAAATATATTTCCTGACCAGCTGTGATCAATTCAGGAATACAGATATTGGTGAATAAAGGAATATATGGCATTCCTTTGTGGAATGCATTACTTTCAGGAATGACAGAAAGACCATGTTAGATCTTTTTAACAGATCTTGAAAAAAATATACATATTATATTTTATTATAATAATATTATAATATTATTAGCATTTAATATTAGATATAATTTTCTCTTTGTTGTATATTGTCATAGAAGTTCTGTCTTAAAATGTATATTTTACCCAGTTTTCTTTAGGCTTAACAAAAGATTTGCCAACAATTACACTGAAGAAAGCTAAAAGGAACAGTTATTCTTCTGTAACACATGGGATCTCCCCACTGGGTCTGCTACTGGGAAAATGCAATGCTATGAAAGTAAAACAAATCATAATGGCAAATTTGTGCAACCACACTTCTTATTTTTTTCTGTATAAACTTCTTGTTTTTTCTCCAGAATTACATCAAATGACATTTTAGACTTTTAGGGTATTTCAAGGGGAAAGCAGAAAGCAGGAGTGCCCATTTTCCTCTGGAAAAAAACCTTATGCAAACCCTGTCTAGTAACACTTCACCTTGCCTCCCCAGCAAGAATTCAAACCTAGTTGCTCATCAATAATTAAAGGTGGAATGGCAAGACCCGTTAAAGCCTGACATCATGTTGCTGCCATGTAGTAGGCACATAAACAATTCCTTCTCTCGTGGCCCCAAAATGCTATGAGATTTTTGCAAGCACAAAGTTGATGGTACTACTGTTAATATAGAGCTGAGTAGATCCAAATGGGCAGTATAGTCAGCATGTGGAACCTATAGAATATGGCCAAAACAAAGTTGAACCTGACAAATGCTCTTCGATTTATGTAAATTATATAGCTCCAACAACTCTAAAGAATTTACAAACTTATGTCAAATCCCACTTGTCAACCAACTGATCCATAATGCTTAGCCATAATCTGTACGCTTCCTCTAAAGAGTAAAACATCGTGGTTGACGTGCAGAGAAAATGCACTAAGCAGTAAATAACATCTATTGCTTGACAGATGTTTTCTTCTTACATATAATATCTAAATAAATAGTAATATAAGAGTCTTATTTTCTCCAGGATTTTCCATGCAAATGGAAAGAAATGAAAGAAAGATATACATTACTTGAGTTGTTCAGAACAATTCTGCAGTATGCCAGCAAAGCCCAGCTCATATAGCTGATTCAGTGAGCATTAATATTCATTAAAAGCAATAATGAAGCGATACAGCCCTGATTTAGAGGTCTGGCAGGAAGATGGTGGCAAGAGTCAAAGCTGGCCCCAAATGCCCTGTCTGAATCCTGACCCAAGCAGGTACGTGCACCAGCCCACAACTCACTGGGTCCTGCTGTTAAAGTCTGCTCCCCATGAGGAGCAATGGGGTCAGGGTGAGATCCATCATGATCCATCACTTCCATCTTCATGACTTTTCACTCTGACATAAAGTTGTGGTTTGCCATGGACATGATAAGCTGCTTCACTGGCACACTGGGGACAAAGTTTTAAAGACTGGGGAACGAGATGCTGGAAAGCAGTGCCGTGGAAAGGAACCTGGGGGTCCTGGTTGATACAGAATTGAACATGAGCCAGCAGTGCCCTGGCAGCCAGGAGGGCCATCCCTGTCCTGGGGACATCAGGGACAGCATGGCCAGCTGGGCAAGGGAGGGGATTGTCCTGCTCTGCTCTGCCCTGGGGCAGCCTCACCTCCAGTGCTGGGGGCAGTTTTGGGTGCCACAATGTAAAAAGGACATGAAACTATTGCAGAGTGTCCAAGGAAGGGCAGCAAAGATGGTGAAGGGCCTTGAGGGGAGGCTGTGTGAGGAGTGGCTGAGGTCACTTGGTCTGTTCAGCCTGGAGGAGACTGAGGGCAGAGCTCACTGCAGGTACAGCTTCCTTGGAGGGGAAGAGGAGGGGCCAGCACTGATCTCTGCTCTGTGGTGACAGTGACAGGACCTGAGGGAATGGCCTGAAGTGTCAGCGGAGGTATTAGAAAAACGTTTTTCACCCAGAGGGTGGCTGGGCACTGGAACAGCTCCCCAGGGAAGTGGTCACAGCACCAGCCTGACAGAGCTCAAGGAGCATTTGGACAACACCCTCAGACACATGGTGTGACTCTGGGGGATGGTGCTGTGCAGGGCTGGGAGTTGGGCTAGATGACCCTTGTGGGTGCCTTCCGACTTGATGTGGGTCCTTGACTCTCAGTAAGCAAGGTTCAGCCTTGAGCTGGGCACAGAATCTCTTTATTACACACCAGGGCATATTTGTAGGCCTAGGGTATTGTTATACCCACTTCCCCGTAAAGATCCTTAGATGGCAAGCTAGAAGTCATTTTGCTGTCAGGGTGTCCTGAATTTCTGCAGAAAAGTTTATAAGATTAGCTGGGCCATCAGCAACACCAAAGCTCTCTGCCTTGAAGATGAAGTCACAGGTCCCACTCCCAGCTCTCTAGCATGTTTGTTTATTTTATTCACTGGCTGTTTAATATTTAATATATAAACACTATTTAGGACAAGAACAGGAATCCACAACTTACCCTTTTTAAGCAAATTTCCTCATAACTTTATTAGTCTTTTGCTGTTCTTTTGTTTTCTCGCTTTTTTTAGTGGGTCTTCATTTCCTTGCTGCACAAAAGGGGAAGTGTCTCACAGATGCCAAGATCATCTCTAGTTTGGATAGTTTCCTGATGAATAGTTTTGAACTTCTTCAGCATTCAGAGGTTTGTGTGAGGGTGTTGACTCTCCCCAGGGTGAATTACCCCTGACACTTGATGCAGGTAAACCACAAATTCTCTTTCCTGTTAATTAATAAGATGGTCTCATAAAAATAGGTGATGCTTTTTTGCTCATTTTCACAGATATACCACAGGTATATTTTGAATACCTTTGATTGAGTTTTTCAAGAAGCTAGATAGCAAAGCAAAACAAAAGATCTCTGGGACTGGACTCAGGTAAGACACAGAGATGAAGAAGGAGCATTTGGTGGGATGAACTTCGGATACCTTTGCAACTTCATCAGCATTTGCAGACCTCAGGATTTCTGATTTTTCCTCCTCAGGTGGCATTCTAAATTCTAACTACATTCATTTTAAATATTCAGTTGAGAAGTCTTCAGTGATACCATGTTCCTCTGTCTCAGTTTTCTTGTTGCATACAGCTAGCACCATTTCCCTGCTTCTGAGTGTTTAAGAACAACCACTGAAAATTTGGAAACTTTTATTGTGTTAAACATTTCCTTGGATGCAATTTTATTTAAGATTGCTGGATTTTGAGTGTTTCTGCTGTTAAGTTAGATCAGTATCAGCACAGACACCCAATGGGAAGCTGGGTATGAAGCTTACACTTAACCAGGAGAAAAGAAGGATTGAAAATGAAGCAAAGAACAAAGAATGAGAGATAAAAGTGAAGGAAGAAGTGGGACAGTTTTGTCCTTCTGAGTCCTAGAAGCTCATATCCACAGCAATAACTTATTATTGCAGTGCTTGATTTTATTAGATGGTAAAAAATAGTTTCCTGCAAAACTTAGCTTTTCATGGTACTGCTTCAAGTGGGGTCCTTAATTTCAGTTGGAAATATAAACACTTATTCCAGTGATTGCATTGGAATGACAAACTGAAAGAAACATGAGATAGAAAAACACAAAGTGTGTGTTAAGAATTCTCAATTGAACTGAGAAAACAAGGTAGCATCCCTCCAGAAGAGATCACCTGATCAGTATCTCAGTCCTTACCTGATGGCAAGATGCCGAAAGGGTCTGAAAGCAAATTTTTCCAATTCATTCCAGCTGGGTGATAAAACTACAGCCTGCATAGAAAGTGTTTTTTACTAGTGCTCATTAAAGGATTTGAAATTAAGAATAAGGCTTTGGTCTTGCATTTAAAAACAAACTTGAGAAATGTTTCCCATATGGTAAGCAAATTGAAAGATTTGTGCTTTGAAGAAAAAAAATCCCTCCTAAACTAAACCAGACCTGTCCAGTCCTGTTCTCACCTGAGGTTAGAGGAATATTTTGTGTGCTTCTCTGAGATACATTACTTCTAGGATTCTTTCCCCATTTTAAGTAAGGAAGGCTAGAAGACAGTCCATCAGATTTAAACTATTTTACTGGGAATTTCTGCCATATTTTGAGCATGTTCCAAGTAGCAGTTGAGATATAAATAGCAGAATAAACAAACAGCTGCGCAAGCAAAGTTGAAAAGTCAGAGACCAACAAGATTATCAGTTGTTTCTGCAGTACTTCCAGACTGCTAACATACCAAATGTGATATCATGTGACAAACAAATTCTTTATTGCCAGCAGCTAGATTTGACATTTTTTCATTCCCTACTTACTCATTCTGAAGACTTTTTTTCCCATATTTTCATCCTGAAAATAGAGAAAATTATATTAAAACCACTGACAATGAAAATCCCATGGTTTTGGTCAAAAAATCCTGGCTTATACTTTGCATTTCACTTGCTTTATGGTATATTTATAAATATAAGAGCAGTTACATGTTGAGAAATGAAAGTCCAGAGGTGAGATAAAATGTTCCCTCCCTTCCAAATCTACCTTTATTTAAGTAGTGGGAAGATGTCTTTTATGCAATATTTGTGTGCAAATACTGTTTATGATAAAATAATGAGCAGGCATAAGACGCTCTGTATCCCATATTTGATTATGAATACTATTCATTTGGCATTTCTTCCTGACTATAAACACTAAGAAATAGACAATCCTGCATAATGAAACAGCCAGCATAACAAGAATGCCAGTCTTTTAATGCTCTCTACAAATGCAAATAAGTTAAAATGTATTTACTGATTGCTGAGTAACTACCTGTCTTCACTGGGTTTCAATCTGAGTTTATGTCCTCTAGTTTACAGGATTTTTTTTTCATTAAACTGAGTCAAAGCCTTTTGTTTTTAATGGACTATAGTGTATGTGACCAAAATGTTTAGATATGTTAACATTTTCCAGAGCTCTGGTGCAGGAGATGATTTACGATTCTTACTAACAAGAACCAAAGTCTCTGCTGAAAGTGCTGTGAAGAATCACATTCACTTTAATGCCTTGAAATTAAGCATAAAATTGAGCTTCTTTCATTTATTTTACTGCCAGTTTCAATAGTGTAGTAGCAGCATTTGAATGCATTGCATTGGTGTTCAGTCATTAATGTGTAAAGGAAGTTGAAGTGTATTTTAGAGACTCATTGCCCAAAAGTAATTT
Organism: Ploceus nigricollis; assembly: GCA_013399945.1. NCBI lineage: Eukaryota > Metazoa > Chordata > Aves > Passeriformes > Ploceidae > Ploceus > Ploceus nigricollis. Next base: position 297,377 of record VXBC01001348.1, on the reverse strand, counting down.
TTAAGCTGCTTTGAAATTCTTCATGTTTTGACATTATTTATGTGTTTTGACTTATTTATTTCAGTGGGAATGGCCATTTGCCCTTTAAATGTACCAGTTCTTTTTAGAATCCCAGTAGTTCATTTTCTAACTTGGATGTAAGTCTCCTCTGATTCAGGTTCTCATGTCAACATTGAAGTGCTCTTTCATTGTTGCCTTCTTGAGTGATGGTGGCATTTGTGAATCCTGTAAGCATGACTGCAGTTTAAAATTGGAGAGAGTTAATCTAGGAACACTTATTCTCCTGCCATTAAACCACAGTCTCATGGGATGAGCTGAGAGGAAAGTACAGGATGCCCAAAACATTTACTATATTGGACAAGAAATTGGAGCCCTTTGAGCTCTTTCCAAGGACTTGTGATGTTTGACCTATCCATTAGTCATATTTGGTCTATGATCTCCAGAGTATCTTTTATAGGAGGTGAGCTAATAGCCACAAAAGATGGATAGTCAGCTAAAACACTTAAAGGGATACAGCCTATCAAAACAAGAAGGAGTTTCTCTATATTAATAGTTTAAGTAATACACTAATATGCCAATTACCAATCTCAACATACTGTAGAGAGGGAATGGGTATCATTATTCCCATCTGACAAAAATGATATCCAGCTTCCCAAGGTCACCCATGCCATAGGGAGCAGAGTTAAGAATAAAAAAAAGGCCTAAGAGAACACTGCTTGTGATCAGCCAATAACAACAGCCTCTGTAAGAAACTACTTACTGTCTAAAGAGTTAAGGCATGGGGGAAGGAGGGAAGCAGAGCAGTGCAGCAAAGGGACAGAGGAGCAAAATAAGGTGACTTCCCCAAGGAGATTCAAACTCAGAATTCACGTGCACCATTCGTAGTCATGTTCACGCCACCACCAGGACATCCATGGCACAGTGCAGAAGAATGTGTTTTCCTGAATGTTGATGTTTATGGCACTGAATATCCAGGCCACCAGATATTTTAGAGGACTGTCCTCAGACAGTCAGGCAAGAGCTAGAAGATGTTTCCATTACTTTACTTGAGGTCCTGTAAATATTATTTTTTATCCCAGTCTCTCTGTGCTAGTTGCTATTCCCCTTTCATTGTAAAGAGCTTTCCTGTCTCCTCCAGAAAATACTGTCAGTGAGTTCTCAGCTTAGTGTCCTTCACATTGCTCCTGAGACTTTTATTACTTAGAAATACCTTTATACAATTGCAAAACTCCTCTCAAAGCTTTTCTTTGCCAGAACACCATACAGTAGTTAACAAACATCCTGCCCTTTTTAAATCTTGCTGCACAAGTAAGTGTTAAAATATTTATCTTCTGTCTGTGCCTAGCTGTGGTCCCCAGATTTACAAACACTTCATACAAGACAATCCAGGTTAAGCAGAAGAGTATCTGTGCACTATTGAAATACAGATATGCCTTTGTTCACGTTTCTCTCTCTATAAATGTGTTTAAACTAGAACATGATCTTTGGATGCAGTCAGCCAAATATGAGAAGAGATTTGTGTCAAAAGCACTGGATGTGCCACTGAGAAATGAACAGAACTTTAAGAACAACCAGTTTCCTCAGATAACACTTTGCAGAAAGAATCAGTATGGGGTCTGGTCAGACCTGTCAGGAGAGCATTCTTTTTATGTAGAAATGGTAAGATTAACAGTAAATATAGATTATTGCTGGTATGTTACTCCTGTACTAGAACTAGAAACTAGTATAATTAAGAGGAAATGAAGTTTTCTTAAACATTTTAAAAATTATTTCAAATATTTAATGCTTTTTACATAGCCATGAGCACTGTCTTGATTTATTCCATTTACAGCAGCTAAGATAAGATATCTTCAAGATGATGATTCTTATCATAATGATATATGTACCAGGGTTCTTGTTTTGTAGACAGAGATTAGGTTAAAATTTGAAAATGCAGAATTTTTTTGTTCTTCAGTGCATAATTTTGGTCATAAATATCGAAAATAAACACACACTTTGACCTCTTAGTATAAAGTTACAAAACCAAAATTATCATGGACCTCTTTCTCTAGAGATATGGCTGATATTATCAGGCAGAGAAACTTTCTAGTAGTGTGGATACATCCTGACTCTAGGATAGCTAAAATCCTTTTATAGAATTTTTCTTTATTTTACAACAGGCACAACAGCATGGAGAATCTGACACCTAGTGTAGACTTTAAATGCTCATATAGAAGTAGAGTAAAAATCTTGAGATTTGCTTACTGGAAGATTTTCTCATCTTTCATAATTTAAAATATTTATTACTGTAATATTTTATTTTGTCTATTCTACCTGAATGTCTGAAGCTCACATATCTGTATGAGAGGCAAGATGATGTACCTCATGAAAAAACAAAGCTTAATATTTTGTTCAAAACAGCAGCATGCCATGCCTAACATGGGAAAGGGAGCCTGACACTTTTTCTTCTCAACATTTAGTATCAACATTCACAGTAATGAGTCACTTTACACAGGGCTTTGTTACCTGGGGTGAGAAGGGGATGTAATAGCTGACGTGGATATCACTACACTGAGCTCTGCTATTATCTCTTCCCATCAAATGCAAATCTCTAACCAGATTAGGATTTTCTATCTCCCTTTTTCTATACATTGCAGTAAATCATCTGAGATGGTTAAAGGAATGAGAATTGTAGATTTTATTTCCTTTCACTAATCTTGTGACATACATTCAGCTCAGCTTAAATCAAGCACTGAAGCTGAGCTGTCTGTTTTGCATGCTGATCTGCCAGTTGTCAGCAGCAAGCTGAATGGAAATCAAAACCAGTATTTCAATATTTGAGCAACTGTTATTGTAAATAATTGCAGGAGTGCAGCCTCTTAGAGAATGACTAGATACTGCTGGTATGAATGCTGTGCCTCTAAAGTGCTTACACTGCTGCTTGTAGACAAATGAAAGACAGAACACATCAATGCAACAAGTAAGAGAGAAAGAAGAAATGAGACATAAAATTTTCACAGTTCATATAAATATTTAAATGGTCACCTCTAGTGAAAATTGTCAACAACAAGGTTCATATCAGCAGCATTTCCAGGAAGAAGCTCTGGTAAATTTTGGAGGAAAATGTCACCCTGTGTCTTGTCACTTGCTCAAGTTAATCTGAAGTCCCAAGTTGAAACTCAACCTAAAGAATTCCATCTTCTTGTTTCATTTTTTGTGACTATAATTTGGTCTCTTGAAGTTGACTTGAAAATTGCTTCAGGCCACCATAAAGCATTTAAAGTTGATAATACAAAATACAGAAAATTTGCCACATCCGTTTCTCAATTTGATTGTTTTGCACAGTTCATTTTTCTCCAGTCCCAGGCACTAACATGAACTTTTCAGGTCTGCCAACACAATGTACCTTTTCAGGTTATAGCGTCTATTCCACCACCCTTCAGTCAAAGTACTTTTGAAATAACTTTGGTTCTTTTATTATATTTCAAATAAGGGGGAATCTTGGGCAATAAGGAAACATAGATAAAATGGGCTGTCTCCCCCATCTGCCTGAATAAGTGCAATTCAAAAGTAAAGCGGTGCTAATAAAATAGGAGAATTAAACACTAAAAAGGACCATTGAAAAGTGGAACAGAGAATAATAGCTTTGTTTTTTAAAGTCAGCACAGGGCTTGCGTGTTGGAAGTGTATAATGTCAAGTGAGCCAGATGAAATCAGTATTTATCATTGGCTAACACAGAGTGAATCCTGAATGGAAAGCAATTTTCAATTAACTGGTCATGCTGCACTTACCTGAGGTTATGTTGCATAATCAATCATGAAGAAATGTTATTTGCCTACTGTGTATGAGCCAATGGTCCCAATACTTATTTTAAAACTAAAATATTATTTTAAAAATGAGGGGACTCAATGGCCAAACTTGACTACCGCTGCAAAAATTGAATAGAAGAAGTCTGTTGACTCTGTTAATGTAAAACTTCAAAATATTTTGAAGATAAAGATTAGAGAAGTTGGTGTCTAATAGCAGAAAGAAACATGGCATTATCCTTCTGAACCAATTCCATGGTTACTTTTATAAAGAAAATTATTTCACTCTTGTTAATTACTGCAGACTATGAAAGTCAAAAGAGGCCATTAAAGTGTTATGTAAAGGGATGCATGTAGATGGTCTGTATTCCCTCTTTGTATGCTGAAAGATGGTCAACAGTCCCCTAAATCAGCATTTATATTGCATCATTTGGTGTCTTTTAGCGTGTGTCCTGAAGTGGTTTCTCTCCTAGGGGAACCAAAATTTCACTCTGCCACGTAGAACTCCTTTGCAATGCTGCTCCGAGGCTTTGTGTTGCTCAGGTCTCCATGAGCCCGAAATTTTATGGAAAAAAGGCAACAAATTTGACAAAGAGTCTGGAGTGCAAGTCTGGTGAGGAGCAGTTGAGGGAGTTGGAGGTGCTTAGCCTGGAGAAAAAGAGGCTCAGGAATGACCTTATCATTCTCCACAACTGCCTGAAAGGAGGCTGGAGGCAGGTGGGGGTCAGTCTCTTCTCCCAAATAACAAGACTGAAGGAAACACCATCAAATTGTCCCAAGGCAGGTTTATATTGGATATTAGGAAAAATTTCTTCAATGAAAGGTTAGTCAAGTATTTGAACAGGCTGCCCAGGGAAGCAGAGTCACCACCCCTGGGGATATTTAAAAGATGTGTAGATGTACTTAAAGACATGGTTTAGTGGTGGACTTGGCAGTGTCAGGTTAACAGCTGGACTTGAGGGGCTCAGAGGTCTTCTCCACCCTAAAGGATTCTGTGAGTCTAAGATGGAAAGGCACTCAGGGACAGCCATACATAAATCTGCCTTGCAGCACCTTAGACACAGTGCATGGCTGACATCAGCCATGGGCACAGACACCACTGATGGAAAAGATGTTCTGGTGCCACAGTGAATCACCCCACACCCCACGAGGTGTTCTCACACAGACACAGATGTAGCTGCAGGCACAATATCACACACTCCTGTGCAACAAAGACATAGTGTCCCATCCTGCATCTCCTTCCAGAGGGACATTCTCAAGCATGATGGAATCAAGATTTTTCAGAAAGGATCCATGATTTGGGGTTCCTCTTGAACATAACATATAACTGTGCTAAGCTGCTCCTTCCCAAATTTGAAGTCTTTACAGTAGTAGGGTCAATGGCAATTTATCACTGAAGGTATGTATCAGACCTGATTCCTTTTCAGTCTCTTGAGCTTCTTTACTAGTCACCTTCAGAATTTCTGCCTATTGCCTACTTTTCACTAGTTAAACAAACATATTCTGCGCTCAGGAGCACAGACTGCAATTTGTGCTGACTTTACAATTGCTTAGGGCAAAGAGGTTTTGTGTCCAAAAAAAGAACTTCCAAAACCTTTGTAATACAAACAAATATTAATAATGCTCATGTCTTGGAGCAGTCTACACTTCCCATGCCAAAGTATTCAGTTAAAAATTGATATATGCATGAGGCAATGGGAGATGATGTTCATAATACTTTTAAAGCAGTCTTAAAATTTAGCTTGCTTCAAGTAATAAATATAATGGATAATTGTATTATTCTGATTTAATAACTACATATATAAATATACAAGTGACTGTATCTGTAAAATATCAAAGAGGAATTCTGTTTTTCACAAACGTAAATATTCCAAATAAGTTGTGAGGAACTGCCCATGTACTTACTAGTAAGCAGGTGCACAAAGATCTGAGGAACAATTGCATACTTGGAGGCATTATTTTCAGAAGGCAGCAACGATTTTTTTTTAAATATAACCACTGAATCACCCTAGAATTTCAAGCATTTTATAAAGCTAGTTAATTATACTTGTTTACTGAACTCATCATCAGAAAAGCTCAGCATCTTTTGCAGTAATTAATTAATTTTCTCCTCTGACACGACAGTGAGGTAGGAAAATATTATGGTTCCCTCTTATAATTTAAGCAGTGCCTCTTTTCAGTGATGTTGCAGTCTGTACTGCCTCCAGCAGCTGCCTCAGCAGCACACTGAACACTGCTCACTTGCCGTGTGCTTTTTGCAGGTGGTGGAATTTTTTTCAAGCAGTGATATGTAAGAAAGTCAGAAATAGCACCTGACAGTGATGACTTTGAATCACTGAGCTAACCAGTAGGAGAACATTTTTGCTAAAAATGTTAACTAACTTGTAAGGCGCTTCTACAGTCTTTTTTGCAACATCTTTATTAAGTCAGCTTCAGACACTTAGCAGTTGCTGTTAACCGAGTTCATTGACACCAAGGTGAACCGAAGGGTGGTGTTAACAGAGACAAGATGTGTTACAAAGGGAACTGAGCCCTGTGAAATAGAGAAAGCAATTCCCCAGGAAGTGCTAATGGGTGAAAGACATGCCTGCATCCCAGAATGTCCTGTGGTTGAAACCCTCCTGCTAACCAATGTCGTGCTAATTAAATAAGATGCAGTAAGTTTGCTGCCATGGTTATTATGTATCAGATACCACTTATCTCAAGACTTATGCAAGAATTTCAAAGTACTGGTGAAAGTGTAGTTGGCATTCAAGCAACATAGGAGGTACACGGGAAATGCAGTGTGTTGTGTTGGGCTTTTGTGATAGAACAGGAATAGACATTGTCCTCTTAACCCTGCCTGCACGTACCAAAGGCATGAGCTGCACACCTCAGTGGTTTTGGTTACTGTGTGCAGCTCTTCAGCTGCTGGGCAGCACATTAGTGATGTGTCTGATGTAACTTACAGGCAATGTGCCTGGTGCATCCACTCACGCCTGCTGGAACATCTTCAGGCAGGACTTAGGGACTGCTTTACAGAAACCACCTTGATGACATTGCTATGTTTCATTCCCCATTTGTCCTTCTGTGCATTTTTCTACAGCTACCACTAAGGAATGTCAGCAGAATCTGGGAGATGAAAGGAAAAGCAATCTCGACATTCCTGATATTCCTGAAAATACTAGTCCATCGCTTGCTTATCTTCTGCTGTTAGCTATCACCACAGCTTCTTAGGCAACTTTGCAGGGAAAGGGCAGGAAATCTGACTTGTCTCACCTCATAAAATAGCAGTTCCTTGTCTTCCAACTTCTGTCCAAGGGACAGAAGGGAATATTTGATAAGAGTTAGCCAGTAATCCTCTCAGAGATAAGGATTCCCTCCTGCAACTGGATACTACAGGGGTTTCATTGGCAGAAGAGGATCTCATCTGCTTTGCCTCCCCTATTTTTCCATCTTCCAAGAATGGAGCCATAAAAATAGCTTTGGATGCTCACAAAAATCCTTTGAACATTTCTGGGAGTCTGGCTGATATGATCCAAGACTCTGTGAAGAAGAGAGAAAGTGTTTCCTGGGGTATTGTCAATCAAATACCTTTAGAAATAGTGGCTTTGGCTCACGGCCAGCATGGGACAAAGTCTCTGTCGATGGCCCACTTAGATGGGGTTCATTGTCCAAGGTTGTCACGTACCTTTCTCGGCTCTTTTTTTAATCAAACTAACTCTGAACAATTGATACACTTTTCTTGCAAATACAGAATGGCATCTATTGAGGCATCATTGATGAATGTAAGCGACTTCTTTCTCTTCACATCCAAAGGTATATAAAGCCGTGATAGAAAAGATTATGCTATATATATTTTAAAAAAATAGAAAAAGCAGTTGGGGAAAAAAGATGTATAAGACTGTTTTGGAGCTTGACCCTCAACAAGTTCAGTCCTAGCTCTGCTGCAGAGTTTCTTTTAGGTCATGAAGAATTCTACAGTTCATACTGAGAGAAGAATTTTCTAAAAACTCTCTTCCATCAAGCCATTTACATTAATTTCAGAGAAATAATTTAAAACGTTCTTAAGAGTAGAAGCTTATTCTATGTGCATTTACTAAGTCAATTAAATACACCATACTCATGCAAAAATAGATATATAAATGTTGTATATATAGATGTGTATATGTATAAGGATATGCAAATATATAATAGATATAAAATAGATATAAATAAAAATCACCTCTCTATTTCATGATGGGCATTCCAGTCAGAACACTCTAATACTCTGCTTTTCTTAAACTCTCCACTTTGAATTCAAAGAGGTGAAATGGAATTGCATTTCTTTTCAATTGTAAAGCTTATTCAGCACCTTTGGTTCCAGAGATGGGATTGGTACTTTGTCAGAGCAGTAATTTAATGCAGACCCACATGCAGAAGTTCAGACTAAAAATGCTTCATCAACAGTGCACTGTTCCCTCCTCCTGCAGTGTAACTGCTCTTCAATTTACTGAAACCTGAAGGTGATTCACTGGGAAAAGAGAAAAAATCATCTTGTCTTGACAGTTATTCATAACCCTAAAGATACAGGTTATCTTGGGGTGAAGATATAGGTAATCCAAAGAGATGTTAAGGACCTAAAACAGTCATTTGAAGGACTGAGCTACAAAGATATAAAAGTATTACACTGTAGTCACTTAAATTGGAATTATCTACATCCCCTCTGTGGCAACAATGACATGTAAGTGCATTGAAAGTCTGCAATAGGCCTAATTGTGTATTCTTTGAACTTGACTAACTATATTAAATATTCAGATCCTCCTTCTATAATTCACCTGATAGTGTTGTAGAGAAAACTAGCTTGGGATTAAAAATAAAATACATACTTAATGCACAAAATCAATACTATTACTCTACTACTTGTGTTTAACCTGACAAGCTGTATGGTTTATTTTTCAGCCAGTAAGATTCATTATTTAGCACAAAAAATCTTCACAGAATTTACTGTTTCTACATCATCTGAGCACCTTGCTCCACAATTCTTAGAGAAATGTATGTACATGCATAGATGTCAGCCTGTAAGTAATTAGTAAGTTTTTTTTGGTAGGATGAATCAAAAAATGCAACCTAGGAGGAAGATATATATGGCTATTTCAGGGCCTTGATAAAGGAAAGGGGGTTTACTTTGTATTTGCTCCACAACAGACATGCATAGCAGAAGAGCTGCCCAAACTATTGTGAGAAACTCAGTTGTGGGAAACTTACATTTCTGTCACCACTCTCCTAATGTTCTCCCTGCCTGAACATATCTGTAGCTGGATATAAACTCTATATTGTGACATAGCCTCTCAACAGGTTTTCCACAAGGAGACCTTGTTCCTGTGTTTAAATCCTCTCACTGGGTGTGCATGTTTAGGCTTAAGATTGTTAAATCCCTGGCTGAAGAGAATTTGTGTCTGGTTCACATCACTGCTCTTCAGGAGGCTTGAACTCACCAGTTAGTCAACTCATCTTTTTTTCAGGCCTTTCCAAGGTCCTTCCAGCCTGAATCCCTTGCCTGACTCTTCTGTCCATCAAAGATGATGCCCTCCAACACACCTTTTTTAGGAGATTCCTCAGCATCCATACTGAAAACACCATGGAGGCAGGAAGCCAGCTTATTCTGTCACCACTCATTCTGTGAAGTGGCAGCACAGAGTTTGGAAGACACTTTATCCACACACTTTATTCAGGGGCCAGAAACACATGGCTTTGGGAAGGAAAGCAGTTCTTCAGCTCCTCCTGTGCTTGGATCACTGGGCTGGGAAGGCTGCCACCCTATCTGCAACAGGCAGGCAATGTTGTAGGCTGTGTCCAAGCCTCCTCTTCCCTCTACAGTGCACTGAATGCCTCTGGGGGAAAACTTAGCACTTTATGGAAATCCTGCTTTTCTGGGACAAGAACTCAACAGGAGAAGGCCCAAATTCAGCACTCTGCTAGAAATGTGTTATCTATCGAGTAGAACCTAGTCACAAAAGTTAGTATTTTCCCAGGTTACATGGCACAGCAGATGCTTGTCTGCACCTTCAGTTGAAAAGACAGATTAGGGGCTTCTGAAAAGGAGAGTGACAGAAAGATTGTGAAAGCTCCAAACACAGGCAGTTCCTCTGTAAACAGTACCCTAACAAAATCCACTTTGAGTCTCGTTGAAGTTTGGTCCTGTACTTGTAGTCTGAGAGTGTATCCAAAACACCTCATACAGCCTGTGTACCTACTTGACTCTGTTTGCAGCCATCAGCCACATTAGTACCATAAAGTAGTTTTTTTCTGTGAGTTCTGGCTTTGAATCATAACAGAAATGTGTGTAATTCCAGAGCATCACTGAAGAGTATCAAGGAGGCCAGTTTTGGCCAGATTGTTTTCAGGATGAACCTGTTGTTTGCTGAAAAGAGTGACAATGCTGTCTGAGGATCTGGTTTTCTTTCCAGGATCTTCAGACCACCCAAACTGCTATTAGCACCAGTAATTAGGAAACTGGTTTGCAGGACACTGGATGCAGTAGATTGCATAGAATTGGTTGGCAGTGGGAGGAGAGAGTATGAACAGCAGACTGAGAGGCTACAACACAACTTGGGACTGTAACAGGACTGTGGACAAGCCATTATAAAACTGGTCAAGTGCTGGTCACCTTTGATACCTTCAAGATGCCTACGTGATCCTACTGTCCCACTGAAGCATCCTTTTTATCACAGTTTTTGTGCTGCCTGTTGACAAATTTTCAACAGAAAGATGAGTTTCACGTGAGGGCTGGCCTGGCAGCTAATTTTTGAAACCACTGTGCCTGAAGGGAAAGTCAGACTTGGCTTTCCTGCTTCCTAGGGGAGCACTGGAAGCATCAGGCTATTAGTTACAGTTAAATATTGCAGAAAGACGGCAGCCAGCTTCCCTCATTTTCCTGTTTTATCCACAAAGCTGTGACTGAACTGTCAGAAAGACTCCAATACAGTTCACATAGTTTCAAGGTGTCCTATTAACTGAACTTCAAGCTTTTGGGAAAGACAGGCAGATCCATATTAGCTACAAGGTAGGCAAAATGTGGCTGGATATGAAATCACTTTAAACCCCCTCAAAACACACAACACTACACAGCTACTACTGGAAGAAAGTATCAGGTGAAGGTCAGTATCCTAGGTACATACACTGGGAAAATTTAATCACCATTAAGCCTATTGCAGAAGACAGTTTTAATGGTTTAATTACAGTTAGTACAGCAGCTTTATTGATAAGCCACACACAGTTCACAAAACAAATTAAATCTGTGAGTCACTGACCCTCCTGAAAATCCCATCCTGTGATCTTTCATTTTTAGTACTGTCTTTATGGCCCCTAATATAAATAGATTTGCTTTCATAAAGGTTCCAGAATTTGGCCCAGAATAACACTGTTGTAGACCAAATAACAAGGTTGGGTTTACCTCAGCAGTGACATTAAAGATGGACAATTCACTAAAAAAACACAGGGGAAAATACACAAAGAAAGTAAAGTCAACATTTTATTTGTGCTGAGGTAGCTTGCCTTATTGTGGAATAGTCAGCTGAGATAATTGCAGTTTGTATAGTGGCATTTTTCAGTTTTATTGAGATTTTAAACAGTAGGAAGAAGGAAATAGCAAGCAGCATCATTTACATGTCAGAGCACATCCAGATTACACCGAGGCAGCAGCAAATGGCAGCAGTTACAGTTTGAGCAGCTGCACAGAACCCAGAAGCTCCATCAGGCACACGAGCACTGCGAGTCGTGCAAGCACCAGCAAAGTGATGTTAAAAAGGTGACTGGCAGGGGGGTTTTGTGATCTCATGTGAGCCCTCTCCTGACAAAGGAGAAGGATGCTTGCCAGTAGTGAAAGGTGGATTATTAGATGGAGAAGTGGGTATTGGCCACAGGTTCTCCTGGTGAATGGATCATACCCATCACTGCTGCCCTCCTCACACAATTTATGGATTGTGATTTTGGCCATCAAAGATGGGCAGCACAGCTCTGCTGGCCACCAGAATGAGAAGGTGCTGCTGGGTCTCTTCAGGTGGTGAGGAAGATTTTGCCTCAGTTTATGGTCAAGACAGGTTCAATCACAGGTGGGCCCTAAAAGAGGCTAAAGATGCTCTATGACGAAACAAACTCAAAACAAGCACACTTTTAAAACGGACAGTTGACATCTAAAGAATTAAGAACCCAATGTGTCTTGCAGATTCTATGACTTACTGGAGGAGAAGAAAACTGAAATTAAAATAAAACAAACAAAAAGCACTATATTTTAACTCCTTGTTAGTTTTATGCTTTGTGCAAAGGAAATGATGCAGCTTATATTAATTTAGTAGAATTAGCATCCACAGTGTCTAAGCAGTAGGACAAGCATATGCAATTACATCTGACTGCAGAATAGGAGCACACAGTCATTTTTTCATCTCTTCTTTATGTTAAAGAAAGAGTTGCAATTTTAATTTTTTTTTTTTTTAGTTCTAGTGAATTTCTGCTATTTGAAAAACTAAATAAATGGTTACAAATAAGCCATCATGTAACTTTTTTCTCAGACTAAGCTACAGAGAATAAATATTTAAATGTTCTTTAGCTTTCTGGATAAGACAGATGGAGATGGTAAAGTTTACTTTCAAAATTTAGATGTAAGCATTGGTATGTGTCTAAAACTTCCTCTTTTCCTTCTCTACTCTTTAAAAATATCTCTTCATTCAGGTGCATTACATAAACAAACTTGCTTATTCATGTAAATATGCATATCAAACAGCCCATAAGATGTTTGCTATAGAACAACTACTGGGTTTTGTTTGCAAATTATAGCTATAAATTAAGATGAATTCTTAGAAAGAGATATTGCCATTCCCTATGGCTAATTCTAAAATAAATAAAATAATAAGTGCTGGATCAATTTTTGAAAGGCTAAATAGTCAAACAAGTTTGATCACATGTTTGAAAATCCACACTTAGACTCCTGTTTAGGAAACTGACTTGGAAATTTCCCTAAACTTACAGCAATTACTGATTTCTGTTAGACTACTACTAATAATGAAGTAGTACTTTTTGGTATTTTTGAACATATGCTTTTGATCCATATCTGAATGAAGAAATTCTTTGATGAGAAGAAGTGGAGCAAAGATGTAATATGGTCAGATTTTAAACCTCATAATTTATTCCTCTTATTAGTAACTCTTATCCTACAGTATCCATTTCTCTGAAAGCAACGACACTTTGAGAACTCCAACATCTTTTAAAGCTCTGGATGTAGTCAGTGGGTTTTGCATGGGAATTATCGAAAGGATTCCAAAGGAAAGGGGATCTTTGTTGTGCTGGTGAGTGTAACAAAGTGCTGAGCAACTTGTCAACCTACCCAAAAGTATCCAGTCCATCACCATCCCTGCAGGACAGGCCTTTGGGAATTATTAGTACCTCACTCCAGATTTCAAGATCAAAAGTACCATCAGTATCCAAACACACACATTGTAGCTGATGTCATTACATTGCACTCAATATTGGGGGGGAAAAAAAAAGCCAGCTAGAAATTATATAAGTTGCCAAGTTGGCAGAACACTACTCATAGGTGCACTGCCATCTTCTGGGAGATTTTATCCCATTTTTAGTCAGATGCATTTGCCACTTAGTCCAGTCTCTATCCAGTGAGCGAAGATGTTGATTTCCAGTTAGCCACCAGTACAGCTAAAAGCTTTGTATTTTGATTTTATGATCTCTTGCTTGAGTCAGCACCAAGAAATAATCACAGGCACAAACTAGAGCTATGACCACTAATGCACCAGACCACTTATAAAAATCTCTCTCATGGCTACAGAAGTCAAGAGATTGCTGTAAAACCTTATTTTCAAACAAAGTGTTTAGAATTTTTAACTAGTGGCTCTCCTATCCAACAAACCAAAGGAAAACATAAGAAAGTATTTGGGTTTCACATTCAGTCAGAGATTCATTATGACTTTGAGACATATTAGCCAATCTCAAAATAATTGAAGTTATTTTTTTAAATGATGCACAGTGACCCTCTGGAGAAGGGTGTTAACATACATTCTTGGACATATCAGTTGGAAATCAGCTTCATGAAGGGGTGTGTGCCTCTAAAAATATTTTAATTCTGCTAATAAAAAGTCTGGATGTCTCAGATGAAAAGCAAACACTCCAGTCTTTTGAAATATTTTTTTCTCAAAAGAATTCTGTTCTTTAAAGAGAATGTAGAAAAATACTGCCCAAAATCTCTTGCAGAAATCACGTTAATCTGTAAATTTTTAAAGCTAATATATACCAAGTCTCCACTTCCCTTTACCAGGCAGGCTACAGAAGGTCAATCTGTCAGCCCTGCAGTGCAGATGTAAGGAAATAGAGAAAAGAAAATTTTACTCCATCCTATCAGGTAAGTAAATATTATTAAGTGAAACAACCTGTTTAACAAACTTAAAATATCCATTTTACCGAGCCTCAAAACACTTTAGTAACAATATATCTTGCTGCTTGTATTGATAAGCAATGGACACACCAGTTACTATCAGTAATACCAAAGAAAAACAAAAAATGTATTACGGTCTGATTTGTTTATAATCACCAAACTCACCAAGTTTCTTAACTCACGCTCCTTCTATTCTATCTCCTTTAGTCACAGGCTGGTGCATGTCAGGTGAGGAGTTAGGACTGCCACTAGCTACTGCTGAATCTCTTAGCTGCTCTTCAGGCTAACGAGCCATTCCCAGGGCAGTTTATCAGTCACTGCACTCAGACTCAGACACTCCAACAAATCTGTTCTTAAGGGAAATGCCTTGTCTTGAAGTGAAATGAAATGTAGCAGCTAGTACAGCTGATAAATGCTGGTAAGCTCAGGACAGGATGCAAACATCCCAGAGGGGTCAGTGACTCCTCCTCTGCCACACCTCATCACAGCTCAGGCTCTGACCAGGGACAAGGTTTCATTTGTTTAGTAGCTCTCTGCTACCAGCTGCTTTTTCCATGTCTCCACTAAGTCTGACCTCCAGAGAAGCTCAGCTGGGGTCTCTGCCCTGTGTTTTGAGGGTAAAATTTAATTACAATCAATTAGGCTACAAAGATGGTGTCTAATGAAAGCGTCCCAGTCACAAACCTTCAGACTTTCTGTGACCAAGAATATCTGTGATGTTCAGAGATGTCAGCTAGAGGTCTGTTCCAACCACTGCTTAGTCAGCAATTTACTTTGACCATTTTGTTCCTAAAAATGGGAGTCTCTGGGAAGCTCACAAAGATGTGTTAACTAATGGAAAAGCTGCCAGATCCAAACAGCAAACTCTTGTAAAATACCTTCTTATTCTCTAGTATTATCTACTCAGTCAAAAGAACCTTGCAAAGAATGGCAGTCACTGGGCATAAAGAGAAGCTCACTGATAATATCAGGAATTAAATCCAACATCAGTGTTTCCAAGGAAAGCTTATGCACACAAATAGGAATTCACTGAAGGAGGCATGTTTCCCTGAACAGTTATTCTGTGCCATAAATACCCTCCAGAAAATTTAGAACCGACAGCTACAGTTGAGAAGTACCAAAGTTTGTTTTGGGGATGGAAAAGGACTGGGATGAGTGGATTGTGATGCACAGAAATGAAATTATGATCTAAGTGTCCATGCTCACTCATGTCAAATAAAAATGAGACAATTCAATTTGAAACTGGGACCAGATGCATTTCCAAGATCCAAGCAGGTTTCCGGGGCTGCAGATGAATGGAAATAATTTGCTGACCAGATAAAATCAATCCATTGTTTTGTCAAAGCCAGCTGTCACAAAGTAACAAAGTAAGCAAAAATTATATTTGTCTAATGCTGATAGAGTGCTGCTATCCACACTCTCTCAGGAAAGAAATAAAACCAAAAAAAACTAGGAAAAAAAAAGATTAAAAGGATTTAGAGACAAATTTCATTAAAAGAGGGATATAGAAGAGTAGTAGATTTGGTTTTGTTTCCCAGACAGTATTACAGTAAACCATAACACCCTTCCCCTGGAAAGGCTAATGTGTCCTGTGGGACAGCTTTAATATTTTCCTCTGTTAAAAGAAGATGTAGAAACCATGATGGCCTAGAAGACAGGACCCTTCCAAAACCAAATTTACAAACACTTCCCATCCACAGGGATCAGAAACAGGACTGGAGTGGTCTGTAGTATAGGGATTCTTAAAATGAGCAAAGCTATGAATACTCGGGCTCCTCACCCCTCTTGGTTTCATCTGTAAATCTGTGATGGTCTTTGTACCAACAGTAAAATTCAAGCAGTTTTTCTACTGTAGATGGCAGCTAACAAGAAAAGTTCTGAAAAGACGGCAGTTTGTAAAATAATTACAAATTGATTTTCTTGTTCATGGACACAATTATCTCCTGATATCACTCTTTGGCTCCAGATTACTTGTGCCACTCTCAAGAGTTTAGAGAGGAAGAAGTGCTTGAACAACTCTCTCCATCACCTCACTCCAGGACCTCTGCCTTTGCACTTTGCCCTTCTCTCAGCTTCAGCCTGGCAGAAGCTTTGTCCTGGGCTTCCCAAACCTACCCACCAGCTTTCGAGCGAGACCTCCTCTGGCTGGGAACTACACTGCTGCCTTTGTTCACCAGTGACCTCCAAAGAACAAACACACAGCTCATTCCCAGCCTGGGAGGAGAAGACCTTCCCCCTCGTCCTGCCAGAGGGCTCAGGCTGGGCTGTAGATTCTGTTTTTCTTTCAGCCCAAGTCCATGTGAAGTCCATAGACTTGTATTGCTGAGAGCAGGACATCTGTCTGTCTTTCACAGCCACCACAGCTTCAGATTTCTAGTGTGCTAGAATATTTTTATGGATGGGTCAGGAAAAAAATAGAGATGTTTTGATACAAAGTATTCTGAATTATTCTAATGCCTACAGTATTTATTAAAGATGCACATTCATTTGGCACACAATGAAAATTTTGGGGTTTAAGAATTATTTGAGCAACACCTACCTGAATATGTCAAGAGATGAAAACAAAGCATCAAAAATCATTAGATACTTAAGCAAAAGAAGCAGTATATTTTTTTGTTGGCATTTGACATTATACTGTAAATGGCTTTCCAATATTCATTAAAGGAAAAGTTTTATGACTGAATAGGAATAGATGCTGGAAAAAAATAGTTGTTTCTTTACACCTTCAGAAATTGGAAATGTTATTTTAAATGTTTACAAAGGCATGGACTGGAATACAGTTTCACAGTTTCTAGTGAACTAATCTAGAACAAAAATGATTTCTCACTTTCCCACAGGAAGAAATCCTTATGTTTCACCCATGCTCCCTTTCCTGCATGATTAACGGATAGTTCTGAACCAACAACAGATGACCTCCAGTAACCATTCACAAGGGGCTAAAGTCATAAATAGATACAGTCTCAAAAATATTTATCTAAAAGAAAAACAACTCTCAAATCAGCTGAGCGACATGATAGGTTTGCTTGGCACATATCAAGATGTAAGGATTGACTCTTCCCACAGCTTAGAGCCTATGCAGTTTTCTCAGATAATCCATGCAAGAAAAGCAATAAAGGATCTAACAACCAAGAAAAACAAATCAGATACAGTTATAAATATCTATGCTGGTAAGGAATACAAGCTGGTTATATTTCACTGAGACCAAAAAATAAAATTGCAGAGAAGCTTTATCATGACTTTCAAACAGTAGTGCAGAGTGCATTATTAAGCTCAGATCTCAACATTAACAGAAAACTCATTTATATCAGAATCAACAAAGTCTATATAATATAAATATCTATTAATAATAAGCAACTACACCAAAGGAATGGATAAATATAGCAAAAGACTATAAATAAAAAAGACCGCATATAACTGCCCAAATAGGCAATGCTGGAAGTTAAATTTTATTAATGCCTTAATGAAATGAAAGTTACCTTCTATCAGTACAACATTCTCTAAAAGTTAGGAAGCACCTGGCAATGCCTATTGTGGGTACCAGCTGTCCTTTGAAGAGGCAATCTATCTCCAGAAGCTGTATTCCAAGCAGATCCATTTTTTCAGTTTTTCCCTTAATTCTATGATTGTTGTGGTGGCAAAGCAGAGTTCAAAGGTTTGCACTGCCCCATTAATTCACTCTAGGCTCTATCTTTTGGCCAGTAACTCACGTCAGGGTTGCTGGCTCTTTTCTCCTTTATCGAAGTGAGGCAGGAAGTAGATCTGTGCAGGCAGGTGCTATGAGAGCTGTCTTAATTTGGTTTGACAGAGAAGGGGAAAAGAGTAGGGGAAGGTTTGGGGACCTATCAGAAATATCTTCCTTTCCAATTAAGGAGCCATGTATGTATTCCAACTCAGCTGGAAATGAACTGAGCAAGAAAACTGGCCAGACTCAGAGAGGTACAACAGCATTTACAGTGTGATTCACAGATTAAATACTGGCTGGTGGGACACAGAGATGGAATTTATTTCACTGATGCTTGTGGAAGGAGCTAAACAGGTAGGCAAAGGACAGAAGAGTAAGACTGTCATGTCCCTGACTTTCTTCTATTCATCTTTCACATTCAAACTTTAGAGGCTGCTTGAATTTAAACCATGGGTCTTGAAGCTTTCTAGTACTTAAGATAATTAGGTGGCACAGGTGACATCAGATGTTAAATACAATCATCATTTATACAGTGAATGATGAAGGTCTGCAAACCACAGATGTCTGGCATCTATTCAGGAATTAATTGAAGTATTTTGTTGAAAATCACAGGAGACTCGGTGCAAAGTTTAATGATGATATAGCTGGCACTCTTCAAGCACACTCATGGACTGGCTGATGAACATGTCAGATTATGTAAGATACATGAATTTACGCAAAACATAACAAAGAAAGCTAGGTCCTGACTTTAAAATTAAAGCGGTTATATTCCACGACCTCGAAACGAGATTTGAAGTAAGTTCAGTGCTTAGAAGTAATTTTAAAAGTAATAATTTTGTCTAAGGAAAGAATTGAACTCCTAAGTATAAAATGTAGCTTATATTTCTGCTATCAGCATACTGAATCAAATTGTATCTGAAAAATAAAGTATGGGAAAAAACCTGTCTGTCCTGACTAAGGAAAAAGAGATTTCACAGAACTAAATGGAGTAAAGGGGTTAAGGACAGGGGTTCAAAACACTTGAGGGGATAAAAATGTAAACTGACGTATTCAAAAGAGCCCAAGGAAATTAGACTTTTGTATTCAAATACTGTCAGAAAACAAATTTTTCTGTTGCCATGGAAATTGAAACAAAACCAAAACCCATTCACAATCACAATGGGAGGGCAGGATTTGGAAATATCCTCTTGAAGAAAGCTTCCAGGGGGAAGAAAAAAAAAAAAAAAGATTAATTCAGAGCCATAAAAATACATTGCTTCTGGCAGATGAAACACATACAGGTAAGGCTCAGGATTTCCTTTCAGTAGTCCAGCTCACCTCTATTTACATAATTAAAATGTTAATAGCTATATGATAACAAATAAACTATAAAAAAATTCTCAGTACTACATGCAAATATGTGCATGATAAATTGAACAGATCAAAAAGAAGGGGATTGCACTTTGACTTTAAAAATCAGAGAGGAAATAGGATTATTAGTGATTCCTTACAACTGTGCTGAGGGCAAGACAAATCATGTCTGTGTAGTGCTCACATACCAAAAATCATCTATACCAAGAAAAATTAAGCAAATACATCGAAGACTGGTAGTAGCTGTAGAATTTGCTCTCATAGCAGATTGTACTCATGTACTGCTCTCAGTACAAGGCTGGGTCCCATCATCCAGCTGTTTTATCCTTGGCACAACCCAAGTTCCAAGGCCAGGGACACCTCTGGACACAGGTAGGCAGCCCAGTAAAGTCCTTACTGAAGCTACTGAGTCAGAACCTCAGTGGAGCACATTTTCCTGCCTGCAACAGACTGAAAAATTATGCAAGTCATAAGTCAGACTCAACAGTCCTGGTCAGAGGTCTTTCCCAACCTCACTGATTTTGTGATTCTGTAATTTGGTCTGTTGCCACAAGTATGGAGTCACTGAAAAAAGAGTTGGGTCTCCATCACGAAGACAGTGATCCAGGGCCTTTTCAACTGCTCAGGCTCATATCTCCCTTCTCCCACTCAGCAGAGAATTATTACTGTTATTCTAAACCTGGGTCATTGAAGCAATCTGCTCTACCTTTACACAGATTTGAATCAGCATGTCTGAGATAGGAGCAGCTGGGGCTGGGGCTGAGCAAGGGGCCCCAGGCAAACAGGAGGAATTCTTGAGCCATTTCTACCACCAGCCCTTCACCTTCATTCTCCTTGGCTTGAGCTTTGTGCCCTAAACAGTACAGGGAAAAAAACCACAAACCTATCATTTTCTTGCAAAAGGCTTTCATATACAACAAGATTACTCTAACTGCCCAGGCCTTCTCTTCTCTAGACTAAACAGCATGAATATTAAGTAATAATATTATAACATTCCCTCTTGAGCTGACACATCCATTTAAGAACACTACAGCTTACCAGCCATTAAGCAGTTACTGGTTGGTGCAAGTTTATTTTCTGAGGAGTACTCTATTCAAAACATTCTTGCTAATTATTGCAGAAGAACACACATACCCATTTGTAATTAGTACTTAAAAGAAACAATGAATTTCTCTCTGATCAGCCTTCAGTTAGATTCCCATCAAAGGAATCATATGAACAGATGGAGTCCAACAGGCTTTTCATGTGTTTTCTTTTTTTATGCTTTGCAATGAAGCTCTCCCTCATAAACTTGTTAAAATGGACTCATTTCCTTTACCAGGATGTGATTTTCTGGTAACTGCTTTTCATTTTCTGTCTTGAACAAAGTAGATAATTCGTTTCTCTTTACCAATAACCTGAGTGATTGGTAAAGTGTCATGCACATCAATGGATCCATGACAGCAATCATGGGAGTGACAAAGATTCTACTTTTTTTCTCTGACTTCTCCAAGGAAAATAAGTATTTTCCAAAGAATACAGCTAAAACCGGATGAGAACAATTTTTTGTGAATAGAAAATTCATTGAAAAAAGCTGTGACAGAGAGAGAAACTTTATATCTGAATCCAGCCCACAGTTGGTGGAAATATTCTACAAAACAAACAAACTGAACAAAAACAAAACAAAAAAGGCAGGAGGGATTTTGGAACAGTGCATATTTCATTGTGAAATTTTCTGAGAGCTTCTTGTTTCCAATGATGCTGAAATCTTGCATTTCAACATATTCTAAAAAAAAATATTTTTTCATTGTGAAACTTTTATTTTTAATGTCAAACCAGTCTAAGTTTAATTAGATGCAAAAGAATTAACTCCTCCAAATCAAACGAAATGTTGAGTCAAAGTAAAAAAGCTCAAGGGGTCTTAAATTACATATTTTTTCTAAATGAGTTGGTTCAGCAACCAAGTAAAAAAAAAATCTATTGTTTGGTGTAATCAATTATATTATTTTTTATATAACTGTGACAGGACAGCACGGGGGACAATTACTTTTCTTCCCCCTCAAACTAGTATGCTTTCTTTTTTTTCATAGACATTTCAATAAAGACGGTTCATGCTAAATAACTTGGGCAAAGCAAAAATCAGTTCTTCCAACAAGTGCTCAACCTTTTCCACTTCTCTACACCTAAGTCACCATTTTCCCAGTGATGAGGACTTCACCACCTCACTTTGGACCACCACACACACCCTGCTACGGACAGAGGGCACAGACTGAGATCACTGCCACCCTACGTAGCTCTAATGCCTCAGAAAGAGAGGCAAAAGACGTGACAGAGACCAGAAGTGCAGGATGACAGAATGGCTGGCCCAGGATCACACAGGATTTCAGGCAGGGCTGCAAAGTTTTGTAGCCCTGAGCTGTTTCACCGCGGGAAGTGATCCCTGATCCAGCCCGGATCTGTCCCGATGCTCCGAGCCCACTGTGGTCTCTTCCTGGTGGAAGCAGCATTGGCTGCTGATCCCTGCAGTACTCTTCTTCCCAAATGACCACAACAAAATGCTTAGTGTCCACTCTCCCAGCAATTGAGCTGCCTTCACACTGTCAAAGATAACTTTTAATTAAGGTGTCAAAACCTGACAAGATTGATCACAGAGGTGGTTTCCTCCATGCTGAGCTGTCTCAGACTCCAAACTCCTCTTTCAACTATACCTTTCAACCACTTACTTAACAAGTGGTTCATCATCCAACTTGCCAAGAAAAAGGAATCTCAATCTCCACAAAAGGAGTCAGAGAGAGAAAAGAGTCAGCAATTTTTTTTTACTTTTCCTTATGTTTATGTTCAAATGTCTTTATAGCTTCTTTTTTGATGATTTCACCAAACAATGATCACTTTGATAACTATGGAATTATTTGGCCATGAGAGTTACTATTCAAATATTTTTGCTTGCCTTTTTGCACCATGAAGAAGCCAAGCATTTTTCTTCTCTTTTTCATCTTCATCTGAAAATAAACAATCAATCAGCCCATGGAAGGCCTATTCCAATTTTTTTTTTTTTTGTATGGTGGACTGGATTTTTGATGGGGAAGTCATCTGCATTTTAAAGGAATGGGACACTGAAATTATATGCAGAAGAACAGGATTTTAGCAATACAAAGCATTTCTTCTGACCTTATTCCCTTCACCCTTTCTCTTAGTTTGCTGAATAGCTGGGAACATTGGATGGATTATAAAGCCTGGCACATGCTGCATGCATAGAAGGGGAGTGTTTGTTGCCAAAGCCCACTTGGATGCAAAGAAGAACAGAATCAAAAGGAAAACAAAGACCACAAAGTGAGCTAGACTGTTCCCTTCCCAAGACAAATTTATCTCCCAGGTTACATTCCACAGTGGTTTATCCATTCCATAATGACCAAAAGAAGGGAGAAAGCACTTTGCAAAAGCTATGCTAAGACACACAGTCCTTTTACTTCCAAGCACAAGCGCAGGCTGGGCAGAGACTGGATTTAGAATAACCCCAAGGGGAAGGACTTGGGGGTGTTGATGGATGAGAAGCTCAGCATGACTCTGCAACATGCCCTTGCAGCCCAAAAAGCCAATGGCATCTTGGGCTGCATCCAAAGCACTGTGGGCAGCAGAGAGGGAGGGGAGCTCTGCTTCACCCTGAGACCCCATCTGCGGGGCTGCATCCAGCTCTGGGGTCCCCAGCAGAGGAAAGACATGGACCTGCTGGAGCAGATCCAGAAAAGTCTACAAGGATCATCAGAGAGCTGGAGCACCTCTCCTATGAAGAGAGAGAGAGAGAGCTGGGGTTATTCAGCCTGGAGCAAAGAAGGCTCAAAGGTGACCTTAATTGTGGCCTTGAGTAGGGGAACTACAAGAGAGCTGGAGAGGGATGTTTTACCTAGGCATGTAGTAATAGGACCAGTGAGCATGACTTTAAACTGACAGAGGGTAGACTCAGACTGGATGTAAGGAAAAAATTCTTTACTATGAGGGTGGTGAAACACCAGCACAATTTGCCCAGAGAATCTCTGGATGTCTCATCTCTGGCAATGTTCAAGGCCAGGTTGCATGGGGCTTTGAGCAACCTAGTCTAATGGAAGTTTTCTCTGCCCATAGCAGGGAGTGGGAACTGGATGATCTTTAAGGTCTCTTCCCACCCAAACCACTGTTTGATTTTCTACAGGAGTTGAAGAAAGGAAAAGCTTCAAGACATGGAAGATAAGATTTTCCAACAAAGCTTCTTTTCAGCATGTTCTCTCTACAGACACGGCCCTCATGAGCCCCTCCTTCCTACTTCATTACCTCCTTACAGTTGCTCTCATTACATCTCTTGTGTTTTCAGGTCTGAGGAAGCATTTTAACACTTGGAAAAATGGGCATTGGACTGAGAAGGACATTGTGGAGAGGGCACAGAAGGCTGCAGTCAGTGCCACCTCAGCAGCAGAAAGCCACTGGTGCAGAGATGTCTTCTTCCCACCCATGACCTGGAGCACACAACAGCTGTGTGGCACACCCAGCACGCAGATCCCCTACCCCAGTCCCCAGATTCCTTCAATGCTTATTTTCATAGGGACTCTCAGTGGCCCTAAAGGCTCTTGGAACTCTAAAGCTTTTTATGCCATTCCCATTCTTGCCTAGTCATTACTCCTATGACAAGGCAGAAAAGACAGGGCAAAAGAATTTTGAGGCACCTCTCCAGCCTCAGGTCAGTATTTGCTTTCAAGGAACACTTGTGTTTTATAAACCCTTTCCAGATACCAGAAATCTTCTTGGGATTAATTGACACATTAAAAGGAGAACACAGATGTTTCCAGCAGGTGACAATACAATGAAAGCAGGCCAACAAAACCCAGCAGTTCTGCTGCAAGTGCCTTTCGCAAAGCCCCACAGTCCCACTTGCCTTTTCTCCCTGCACACCTCTGGAATGCAGCAGCTCCTGGGCAGATTAGCAGAGGTTACCTTTGCTGACAGACAGCTAAAAGCCTGCACAATAATGCTCTGACAGCTGTCCTGTCAGTCTGTATAAGGCTAGATATATGAAATTCCAGAAGCACTAGACTCCCAATTATAGAGGCAGCCTAAGAGTAAAGAGTACATTACTGCATCAGAATATGCAACTAGAACACAACCAGATTAACACCTGAATTTTTATTAACCTTTAATTCACTGAACACTGCCAGAACTTTAGTTTTGTGGCTTGAGAGACATTAAACGTGCCATACTTATGTGTAAATTTGTATGTTGCTTAGGAATGCTTCTGATGAATTTTTAAATTCACTGTCAAGACTGAAATGCTGAAATCTAACTTTTCCTTCACATTCAGTGGCCTAAAAGAAATCTACAGATGAAGACTGTCTATTATTTATTTTCATTCTTCAGTCAATAAAAAAAAATGCCAATGCAAAAGTGTGTGATGCCAAAGGCAAAAGCCTAGAATATAAAAATAAATTATAAAAACTCCACACACACACACCCTCCCCTACATCCTACCCACCAGCCAACTCTCTTTCTATACCTCTAACTGGAACTAATTTAATCTTTAAAATACCCAGCAAGGAAAACCAGTGCAGTGGTTTTGGTAGCTGTGTTTTTGCCTTTAAAAAAAAACTTGGAACAACATGAAAATTACTGTCCCAAGGGAAGTGAGATGTTTACAAAAAAGTCATGTTCCTGTTCAACCACCTTAAGTTCATTGTACCCTTCATTTCATTCAATGCTCTCCATCACCACAGAACAGCAAGACTGCTATTCCATCCCCTCTGAAACATTTAGAGAAATAAGAAAAGAAGTGTTTTGCTTTCTACAGAAGAGACTTATAAAGCCATGCTGTCTGACACCAGGATCATTCTGGTTCATAAGAAATTCACTCAATGAGCATTCAACCAGCTTTTTGGCACCTGGAATTATTTATTCAGCACTTTTTTCCCCAAAGATACACAATCCAAATATGCAAGATTGCAACTGTGTAAACTGAAGAAATGAATACTTAGTTGTGTACTTGAGGTTACACTGCCTAGAATAAAATTAGGTCTCAGGACCTAAGCTGCTCTTCAAATACTTTATTTTAAAAAATACCTAAAGTCCTAAAGTACAAAATTCAGGAGCAGGGAAAATCTCTTTCCATGAAATCCATGTCACTTGATGCTGTCAAAAATAATACTGAGCCAGAGAAACTACTCTGAACTCTTTCATGCTTATAGTTTCCAGGTTTCTAGGAAATGGGGTAGAAGCTGCAAGGATGACTTACGGCATGTGCAACGCTTCAGGAAGATCCAAAGTCCAGTCAGCCTGAAAGGCAGTGACAGCATCACATCTAGAAACTGGCTCAGAGAAAAGCACATAGTGTAGCTGTAACTCAAAGCCTGTGGGAAGACAATACATTATTCCACCTCATGGAATGGGTTCAAGGCTAAATACAGAATTCTACCTGTATTCAGTAAAAGCCCTTGGATTAACACAACACAAAGTAGCCTTCAAATGGCTGCTGTTAAATATCTGACCCCTCAACTTCCTCCTCAGTTCTGCTTTCTCTCCCAGGTCTCGTATAGGAGAGCGGCAATGCCAAATTCAGTGATACTATTTTACCTCCCCAAAGGCTATTTCATACAGACCTCATTATTTTCCTGCACAACCACATTCCCCTCTAGGGACAACTGGCTCCACACCGGGCCCAGGAAGGGTCTGCTGAGCAGCCCTCGAGGCTACAGGGGTCCCTGAGCCTGTATGGTCAGTGTTAAACAGGCAAAGGAAGAAAGGGAAGCCTGCATACCACTGCTTGTGCAAGGTTCCTTGCTCCTTCTCACCACTAATGCAGCTGCAACAATAAAACAGCAGTGGCAGCTAAACAGTATTTCTGCAATTTACCCAAGCCAAGATTTTTTTTTTCCATCTTTAATGCTGCAATTCCAGGACTTGGCTCCATTATTCTATTTGTATTAATGCACAGCAGCAGATTTTACAACACATGACAAAGTAAGAATATTTTATATGGCTTACAAGCCAAGAAATAATGCAAATTTGGTTTATAAAAGTACTGTCAGCATATTGTACCTGCCTCTTTGCCAGCACCAGTTTGCTTCCTCTCATATTTTATTATGTGTTTTTTTTAAATTACTACAGGAGGCTGCAGTAATTTCCTACAGGAGGAAATTCCACTTGCAGGTCATTACTGACTCCTAACAGACAGCTAGCTTTTTGGGGGAGTCCAAATGAGATCACATGAAACCACATGGTACTGGTTCTCCCTCACTTAATGTTCCCCCACCACCACCAGCCCTCATCCTGGGAACCCAAATCCTTGGCTAAAAGTTCATGGATCTATTTGGGATGCTGCAAAGTCTCTCCCTCCCAATGGCATATGTGATTTGGAGAAAACTGATGGGTGTGTGAATTAAAGAACCCTTGAGCCACAGCCCTTGACCTGATGAAAACATGAGCAAAGGCTTCTCTCTGCAATATAGTAATTAAAAAGATATGAGATGTAGGTGTTTTCTCAGCACAAGTGTCATACCTTATCTGATATTATATACCCAAATGAGCCCTGTCCAGAGGGCAGATACTATTACATATAAATTACATCCATCCCCAAGGAGCTCTGCCTTGACTCCTTACCTACCTGTAACAGCCATCAGCCCATTCCACAGTGAATCACCACTCTATGCACCACCTGAGTTGTGCCAGTGAGAGGGGAGGGCATTGCCCTGAGTTAAAGTCAGTAAAATCCTGTAACTTGTCTAGAGACACACAGTGACCTTTTCTTCTGCTAGACTGTGCTTGGACCATAGGCTCATCAGAAAAAATTAACTACAACTACGCACAAAATTAAAAGAGAAGGTCTCAGCAAGCCACGACATTTTGCTGCACTTGGAAGAGACACTGCAATTCTTGTGCAGCTGGAAAGTGCTGAGATGGTTTTAATGGCATCTGCTGTCTCTTGATTGACAGAGCATAAACATTTCAGAAATACAGGCAACAGCATTGCAGTCACACAGCACCAGACAGCATTATTTACTGACTGCGACTGAGCTACTGCTATCAGTCACAAACTGCACATCAACTCAGGGTTATTGTGATTTCATTTGAGAAGTGTCCTCTTCTGGATGAAGAAGTATTAGCAGCTTCACAAACACTGTCAGCTAATCAAAAAATATTAGAGAAGCTTTCCACAGCTTAGTGGTTTTTTGTCACTTGCTCTAGATGTTAGGAATATGGGGAAATGAATAAATGTACTAATACACAGCAGCCTGTCAGGAGCCCATGGCATGCTGTGAGCCCGTGTACTGCATTTGCCAGTCAAATCTGCCTGATACTCTCAGCAGCCCCTGACAGCAACCCATTCACATGGGAATCAGCAAGAAGTCTGCTTTTAAATGGTAATATCTGGCATTATCATAGAACCACAGAATCAGCTGAGTTGGAAGGGATGCACAAAGATAACGAAGTCCAACTCCTGCCCCTGCACAGGACACCCCAGTTATCACACACTGTGCCCAAAAGCATTGTCCAAATGCTTCTTGAGCTCTGTCAGGATTGGTGCTGTGACCACTTCCCGGGGGAGCCTGTTCAGTGCCCAAGCACCCTCTGGGTGAAAAACCTTTTCCTGATATCCACCCTAAACCTGCCCTGACACCACTTCAGGCCATTCCCTCAGGTCCTGCCACTGGTCACCAGAGAGCAGAGATCAGTGCTGGCCCCTCCTCTTCCTTTCACAAGGAGGTTGTGGACTGTGAATTTATACCTAAGCCATAAGTGGTATTTCATTTACAGGCCTGACACAAATGTGATGTTTATTTACCCCACATTTATGTTCCACAATCTGAGCAATACCCTGACTATTCTTACAAAAAGCGCTGCCTCTGCTTACTAATTACATCCCTGCTAAGTTCTGCTTGCTGCTATCTGGATGGAACATGCCTTTCTGGATTCAAAAAGATCCTCATTTTTGAACATAAACAGACTGCTGGATTACAGGCTGGTTGGGAAGGGGGGCCAGGGTAGGAGCAGGAGGGGATGGAAGAGAGAAGGAAGGAAAGGGGAGAAAAGCACTGGTGAAAAAACAAAAACCCAGGAAATAAGTGAAAAAATATGAGGGCTCTTTCTGTCAACTTCTTTTCCTTACTTCTGAGATTCTTTCATGCTTCTCCACCAGCCCTATTGACTGATTGCTTCCTGCCTTCTCCCATTTCTCTTTTCTAACTCCTTTACACTGAATTTTTTTTCCTTTACTAACATACCCCAAAAACCAGTGCCAATGCCAGAGTCTGCCCCCAGCAAGACAGGAGCTGTGGGCAGTGGGGTGATACCCCTGCCAGTTGGAAGCCTCTCAAAGAGAGCCGCAATGCAGTGCAGTGCTGCCTTCCTTTCATACACTAGAGAAAGCCAGGCAAAGGTGGATCCTCCTGTGGAAATACTGGATATCAAAAGGGAAGAGTTTGGCATCAAAACAAAGAAAGCAAAAACATGCCAGTAAATTGTTTTGTATAAAAACAAACAAATCTCACCCATTCAAAATGGGATGCGTGTCTAAATGGAAATCTTCTCTGTGCTTTGGTGTCTGAAACAGAGCAGCTGGGTGGTGAGAATTGAGGAAGCATTTTTAAAGCAACAAAATGTGGTTCAGAAAAAATAAAAACAATATCAGATAAACTTCTGTTGACGCTGATATCACAAATCAACAATAAGCAACTGTAGACCAAGGAGGAAGACAAATTCAGTAAGAAACAGCCCCCTAGAATGTGCAGTATCTCAGTCTTTGCTCTCATCTGCTTCCTTCTGGCACTCGGGGCTTGTGACACCCTCTAGCACCAGTGCATGTCACAGCACTCTGCCTTGAGAGGAGTATTTTTTGGCATGAAGCACAGCTCATGTCCTGCTCACAGTCATGCCTGTGTAAAACCAAGGTGCTAGATTTATTCCAGCAAGGGGTAAGGATACAAGAAAGCCATTTTTAAGATACAATTGATTTGAAAAAGGCCAAGATCTCATCACAGAAATCAAAACAGTGTACACTAAATGATATATGGATATGTACTTCACCTGGTGTGTTCCAAAAGATAACTCATTTTGCTGCAAGCTGTATCAATGCATAAAGTCAGAGCACTTAAAAAGTGTAACAGCCTTAAGACTGATTCATGAGATCAATCAAAAGCTTATCCATTTTAGGACAAATTACCAGTCATAAAATTTAATCCACAAAGCTGTATATTCTGTGATCCTTGAGTAATGCCTGATACATAAAACTAAATTTTTCAGTAGCACTTTTTCAACTATTTAATACAATTTCTTGCACGTTTTGTTGCATTACAGTATTTTCATTGCTTTTGATTTTCAGTGGCAATATAATATATATATAAATACATGGACACCACCAAGAGATTTTCTTTGGACAGAGAGTAACTTTTTTGCTGTTATTCTGCTGGTTCCTGTTAGATTCATATGCACGTACATATTTAGCAATTTTTATCATTGCATCTTCTTAATGTTAATTGTCCAGCAAGAACAAATCACAGTTAGGCTAACTTTGCCTTTTGCTATTCCTACAAGAACTATGGGAAGAATTATCTTTAACTGTCTGTGAAGCATCACATACCCTTACAACAGTCAGCAAGTAACAAACCAAATTTTGAGGTTCCTCCAGAGCTCAAAATATTTTCTTTCAGTTCTACATGACTATATTGATGCACAGCAGTCCTGAGAGACACATCTTTACAACGTATAGGTTGATCCTGTCCTTTCTTGTTTCTCCATGTCAGAAAGAGGTTAGAGCTCTGTGCCTTAGTAAATTTAAGTGCATCTCAGTTACTTAATGTATTTTGCAATAGAAAATCTGGCAGATACATGAAAAATCAAGTTTCTGCAGCGGCTAAAATCAGTTGTCATTTTCTGGCATCTTACTCAGTTCTGAAGTCATTTCCTATGGAGTTTGATCTTCTCAAATAGAAGCTCAGTACAGGCTTCTATATTTGACCCAATAATATTTAAAAAAATAAAACAGTCAAACCTCTCTTCAAGGCAAATATTGACATCACAGTGTCTTCGATTTTCCATTGCCCAGCATCTGATTTAGTCACTAGACAAATGAAAGAAAATGAGTGTTCAGAAACACTATATGGTCCACATAACACTCTAAGGTCCTTGAGCTTCTCTAGCACTGCTTGAAACAGAGCAGAGCTAGCTGGCTGCTTAAAAAATCCCTGCAGAGGAGGGGAATGCACAAAGCTGCAGGACTCTGCCAAGCCATGAGCACTGCTCCAGCACATATCACACACCAGGAAAGCTGCCACCACCAGCAGATGAGCTTTAGAAAAATGAGCTGAAATAGTTGCAATACAGATGCCCAGGTGCAATTCCCACCCTTCGTCTCTGATGGTCAACATATGGCAGAGAAGAGCATGTCCTCCCATCTCCACTGCTCGGCACTTCAGCCCTGGACAGAGACCCAGCACAGCAGCCGAGCTGCTGCTCCCTCTGCTCCTACCACTGAGGCAGCAGCCCCCAGCAGGGAGCTGTGCTGGCAGTGGGGAGCAGTCATTTCTAAAGACCACCACAGATGTTTGCTTCAGTGCCCACAAATCAAAGTTCCTGGGGAAGCCACCAGGGTGGCCTTAATCACAGCAGGATCCCCTCCAGGCACCAGAATTGCTCAGGGTCACAACAGCAGGAGAGGTGGCTAAATGGAACAAAAAGCTCCTATCCTGCTTACACCAGACACTTCATCCTGGGACTTATGACTAAAAACCTCTAGGACCTGATAGAGCTTAGCCATGGCTGGATCCTAGGAAAAATACAGGCACAATGGGAATAATTTATTTTAACAAACTAAAAATGTATTGTGCTTTCGGAAAGAAATTAATAAATATTATGCTTCCATGAAGTAAAAACAATATGTACCAATATATTTTCTGCCCCAATCTGGGAAATGGGTTCCCAACTCTAAAATTACATAAATGTGTTAGCGAGCACAGTTTTACATGTACATGATTCCTTCATTTATCTAATGTATTTGCAGGTGAAAACTTCACTAACTTCTGCAATAGTTCTTACACATTTTTCATACATCTCTACCTGAAGAGCAGCAAATTATAAAAGCAAATTCTGTGTAAGACATGAGACTGCTGCAGGGGAAAAAACAATGGACAAATCAAACAACAATACCCACGAAAACAAAAAAACCCACTTATCGCACATGTAAAATTCTTTTCCTAACTTTTTGTCCCCAAAAATGCATAACACTAGTTGTGTAAAAACAAAACCACTATATGAGGCGTATTTTAAAGCCTCAGATAAACAATGAAGCTTTTATGGCATCCTCAGAGCAAAGAATGTCCAAATATGGCTGAGAGTTAAGTACCCTGAGAATCGACTGCTCTTAATGAATTCACTGAAGTTTGTCAGTCCACATTTACCAAGAATCAGAAGAGAAATAAAGAGAAGAAAATGTGATTCAATTCATTTTCCTGTACCATTCTCTAAAGACACTGTGTTATAAACATCCTCCATATCTTGGATACTGGAGGCATCTGTTGAATCCTGGTCACTGACTACAATTCCTACTGAAGAAAGGCTAGAAATGAAGGAGTGCATCTTTTTTGCATAAATATCCCTAATGTTAAAATAGGGTAGGTCATTGCTTTTCTCTTTGCGATCATTGTTGCACTGGTCTCTATCAATAGCTTTTTGCTTTTGGTAGTACTTAGAAAACTTATTGAAAATAATGGTGATTGGAAGTGCTACCACCAGTATCCCACAGATAATGCAGAGGGTGCCGAGCAGCTTTCCAGCAAGTGTGACCGGGTAAGTGTCCCCATAACCAACAGTGGTCATGCTGATGGTTGCCCACCACCAGCCAATAGGGATGCTCTGCAGCTCTGATGAATCATCATCTTTCTCCACTGAGTAGACAAGCACTGAAAAAATAGAAATCCCAACTGACAAAAACAAAAGCAGAAGTCCAACTTCTTGGTAGCTGTGTCTCAAAGTGGCTCCCAAGGACCGCAGTCCTACGGAGTGCCTGGCCAGTTTCAGGATGCGAAATATCCTCATTAACCGCAGGATCTGAACCACTTTCCCCATGTTCTCAATATCTTCACTTTCTTCTTCCTTCGTGTCCACAGCCAGTGTGGCATAAAATGGGATAATAGAGACAAAATCGATGATGTTCAGTGGTTTCTTCCAGAACTTCTTTTGACTTGGAGCAGTGAAGAGCCTGATCACTAGCTCAGCAGTAAACCAGATGATGCATGCAATCTCCACAGCTTCCAGCACAGGGTCTCCAATCTCCCTGTCATTGGCATCCAGCCTTTGAAATTCTGGCATGCTATGAATGCACATGGCCACAATTGATGCCAGAACAACACTCAGGGATGACACGGCAATTAACTTGGCAGACAAGCAGTATGCAGGATTTTCCATCCTGACCCAGATCTTCTTTCTTATTTCACCAAAACACAGATTATCAAACTTTTCTAGCTCTTTATCAAATATGGATGACTCTTCATTGGAGGAGTCCATACTGTCGTTGCTCTTCTGATCCCAGTCTTTTTCAGGACCTTCCTCTTTCCGTTCTTGATACCGATTGCTGCAGCAGGAATCAATAAACAGCTCATTTATCCCCCAGTACTCTATTTCCTGGCAGAAGGAAAAGACACAAAGTTCTTCCATAACGTGAAGTTTGCCTGTATAGTAAAAGTTCAGAACATATCGGAACAAGGAAGGATTCCTGTCAAAGTAATATTCCTTGTCTGCCACACTATAATCATCACACAGTTCTAGAATAGCCTCTTCTGAATGGCACTTGAGAAGTTTTCCGAGTCTGGTATGGGGAAATCGGAGCAAGGTGCTTTGATCCACTGATTGCTTAAAGCCACCCACATTCAAATTGATAAGTTCTGCATCTTTGCCAGGTCTGCGGAAAAATTCACCATAAACCATTTTGGACAGATGAGTTCCACTGCTGTTGCCCAATGAGATTACATAGAACCTGAAAAGAACATAAGATATTGTTAGAGCATTTAATTCACTTTTGCTCTTGTGACACATTCTTTTCTCCATCCCTGGTTACTGTGAAATGCAAACAAAAAAAAAAGAAATAAAATTATGAATACCCTTATTCAGCATTACTACAGGTGTACTTTTAAATTAGTTTGGTTTACAGCTTTAGCAAATTTGAAAGCAGTAGGTTCTGGTTTAGGTCTCCTTTTTACCAGGGTGAAGGAAGACTGCCAAATTCATCTGCAAATCAGTCTCTGTTTTACTACCACACTGAAATTAATAGTCACAAAATCCATGTACTTCAATGATGCAAAAAATCTTTAAAGAGAAAACTTGTCAATCAATCAAAACATTTAGGATACAACTTTTGAGCAGGTTTCTCTCAATTACAGTTTCAGCTGAGTTGTATTAATTTATATGATGTTGCAATTTATAATCGACTAGTTTCAATGTTATTTGCGTGAATGTGGACTGCAATTACTTTTGCTGACATATCAATTCATTTACTTCTAGGGTAATCCACACAAGAGCGTTCTGTGCTCTTGAAAACATATCACATATACAACATATCAAACTGCATTTGAAGCTTTTCATTTCCTGACTTCAGAATGCTGTAGTACATATTTGGGTATCTGCACTCCCTCAGGTATTTTTCTTCTGCCTTCCTTCTCACCTGAAGTGCCACAACCCTCTTACAACCTTGGTCAGTTCCAGAAGCAATTCCTATTCTGCCACAGCATAGCTACAAACACTACAGCAATGCTGAGAAGTTGAAGTGTCATCTCTGGAAACAGATCTTTCAGAGATGGAACTTCCACAGTAATTTTTCCTCAACAACTAACCGTCGACACCTGCAGATGGACAGAAGGGCATTTAAATGTTTCCGTATTTTACTATAAATTCAGCTGAAACTGAATTCAAAAGGCAGTTATAGTTACTAGTGAGTAAGTTAACTTTTACAGAACTGCTTTCTTGATTTCCTTCCAAGGAGAAGCCGTTGTAAAGCCAAAGCTGGCAGTTCTTACACTTGCAATCAGATTATATGTAACTTCAGATCATGAGGAAACATTTTTGATCTCTGACACTTAAACACTAATTGATGTACACTAAGCTAATTTATTTCAATTTAATATGGAAATCAATTAATTTTAAATGTGACAAGATAGTATCAAAATTCTCCTGTCCTAAGAGATGACACCATATGGTGCCATGCTCAGCATGTAGAGCTGAGGGAAGAAGAGGGAAAGAGGGGTGACACTCAGAGTGATGGTGTTTGTCTCCCCAAGTCACTATTAAATGGGATGGAGCCCTGCCTTCCTGGGGATGGCTGGACACCTGCCTGCCCATGGGTAGGAGGTCAATGAATTCCTTGTTTTGCTTCACTTTTGCTTTACCTGTTAAATGCTTTTTATCTCAACCCACAAGTTTTCTCATTTTATCTCTCTGGTTCCCTGCCCCATCCCACAGGGGGTGGGTGAGCATGGGGTGGAGCTGCCAGTTGAGATTAAATCACGACAACATAGAAGTGATTTTGCACCTTTAGATTTAGTTTGAAGGCAGGTATTTGCTAGCTAATAGAGTTGTTGTAAGACGCATTTGCCCCAGGCATTTCCCAAGGCTTCAGTTTTTAGGAATCATTAAGACGTCAAATAAGACCATTGATCTCTCCTCACAGAAGGGCAGTAAGACTCATCTGATAAACATCACCACACTTCACTCATGATCTAGAGCCAAGCTCTGTTTTATAGCACTATAAATAAAAAAAAGCCATAAATCTGGACTGGGGTGACTGGAAGTCAAAGTATATTCAGACCCAAGAAACCTCTAGTTATTGATTCATTTTAGTCAATAAAATCTCCACTTCTAGCAACTCATTAACATGAGAACACTGGCAGTGTAAGTGAGCACTATAAAAACCAGGCAAGATCTCAGATCACAGAGTCATAGACCAATAGAATGGTTAGGGTCAGAAGGGACCTTAAAGATCATCTCATTCCCACCCTCTCTGACAGGGCCAGGGACCCCTTCCACTAGACTAGGTTGCTCAGAGGTCCATCCAACCCAACCTTGAACAATTCTGGATGAAGTAGGATGAAACATCCACAGCTTCTCTGGGCAACCTGCGCCAGTGTCTCACCAACCTCACCGTAAAGAACTCCTTCCTAATATCCAATCTAAATCTACCCTCCTTCAGCTTAAAGCCATTACCTTCCTGTCTGGGGGCACTTCTGATAATGACAAATAAGCAGAAATATTTTACTCAGAAATAACTAAAGCAAGATCTTAGTGCTCAGCAAA
Organism: Ploceus nigricollis; assembly: GCA_013399945.1. NCBI lineage: Eukaryota > Metazoa > Chordata > Aves > Passeriformes > Ploceidae > Ploceus > Ploceus nigricollis. The sequence continues at coordinate 261,891 of VXBC01001348.1, read as the reverse complement.
TTCTTAGAACACTAGACTGACTAACTGTTGAGACAGCAATATAAAACCATATCAGTTATGCAGATGATATTCATAATGGTGCCTCCATGAAATTGCTCTGTATAATAAATTCAGTGGGCAATATTCTACTGCTTTATTTTGAGGGTACTGTAGTCATAATTTGTGCAAGACACAGAAAGAAAGTGGATCTTGCTTAGTAAGACCATGGTCCAGAACCTGCTTAATGTATTACTACGAAGTGATTTTTAGACTACAGAAAGAACGTACAGGAAAGATTCACAATAACTGTGTCAAGAGGAGCTTGATCATCTGAAGAATGTCTTGTTTGACTTGCAAAGACCCTGACTCCTGAGCCATGGACCAGGACGTTATTCTGCCAGTTACTATCAGAACAATTTGTGTCACTTTAACAAGTGACTCAAGCCACAGGGCAATGACCACAGATGACAACTTCTGTCTCAGCACAACGTGCTCTCCACTCAAGGAAACCCTTCACTCACTCAGGAAACTTTTTTTCCTCAAGGATAAAACTGTGCTCAGCTGGAAATTATATTTTCCTGGAGTGCCAAGGCCTGTGTCATGAATATCCTAGGAACACAGACTACCACAAACTTTGCAAATCTCAGCTTGAAGTGCAACATTAACCTCTTTGATCTTCTTCAAATATAGATAACATAATAAACTGATAACCATTCCAAATCACACAATTCTTGCCCTGGAGAGAGTATAAGAGAGCAAATAAACACATACCAGATGTTAGTTACTTGTTTGCTTTAATTGTTTCAGCTGTTTCAAGGAGCTACTGGCTAAGAATTCATGTAGAATAGAAAATGAAACAAGACACAAAAGAAAGATGTTTACTGGAAGAATGAACATTATTTTCAAGATAACGAAAAAACCCCAACAAATAGAAGCTCCAAATGTTAAGCTTCGGGGCTAAATAAAAGCCAGTCATAAGGAAAGCTGTGTGAAGAGGATACAAACTTCAGAATAAAAAACAGAACGAGAGGATCTTCCCAGTCCAATTTGGAGATGGGCTCTAGCCAGTGCTTCTGCAGTCACACATTGTTGGTGAGGCCATAGGCCCATTGTCTGGCTTGGAAGGGGAGTTGCAAATTTCTGGGCTTTTAGCACACTGTGAAATCCCTAAAGCTCTCAAAAGGGAAGTCACAGAGACAGTTTGCAGATACAGTCCCTTTGAGACAGCTATGCCACAGATGTGTAACACATCCCAAAGGGCTGTGGTTTCCAACCCCTTCTGGAATAAACCACTAAGAGATTTTTAATGACCATGTGGATCCCCGTACTACACATTTATTTGTCAGCAAAGTTCCTCCTTCTCAGTTATGTTTTGCATAGTATTTACACAAAGTCCCCATTCTCTGTGGGGTCCTACACCACAAGTTTCAGAACATTTTTTTTGACATGTTGAATTTTTGAGCATGGTACCACCTTGGCTACTGGCAACTTGAGGCAGTTTCATCTTTTGTTAGCATTAATCTCTGACTATCCAGGCATAACAGAAAGGAAGTTGAACTGGTTTACAGCTGTTGTGCTCTGCTACTTAAAATACTCAAAGAGAGAACAGGCCTACAGATTTTCTCCCAGTTTCCTTTGGCTATGTTGTCTTAGCCTCACCTCCTGCTCCCTGCACAGTTACGCTCCACGAACCTCTCAAGATTAAGTTCACATTTTAGCACAATTTCCTCTAAGTTGAAGGAACATAAATAAAAGGGCCTAGTCCTGCTCACAGTGAAGTCACACGGGATGTAACACTGACATGAACCTGAAAGGGCACGCAAATCCCGGTAACTCTACAAAGTATTTCCAGAGCTCAAAGTCATTTTTTCCCAAGGAATCTGATGATTTTGGTAGATTTCCATTTTAGGGTTCCAAACTCACGAAATTCAGCTGTGAGTAAATTCTCTCTAAAGAATCTTATTTTGGCACTCAGCCATGCCCAGGAACCAGATTTTATCTCCTAATGATGCAAACACCTGGGCTGTGACTTCTTCTAATTTCCTGACAGTTAAGAGCTTCTACCAATCATCCAAGCTACACACGTGCAGGTTTTGACACCTAAGTACTTCTAAAATGCTGTGGATAACAAACCATAACAACCTTCAGCTCAGGATCAACATTTCCTTGATTTTTTAAGTGTTTGAATTTCTCCACTCATCATAGGGCAAATACTTGTCTAATGCACCAACTAGGAGTACTGTCTACATTTTCTGACTCACTGAGCAGAGAAAAACATTTAAATGCATGTATAATTTACTTGATCAATCACAATTAGGGATTTGGACTGAAATCCAGTTAGCATGACTTAAGTTGTTGTCTGTCAGCTGGGCAATAGTAACTGCTTTAGCACACTTAATTAAGCCTAGAAAAAATGTAAGGTAATATTGGCACAGCCTCTTTCACTGTGATATAAGCTGCAACATTCAACTCGTTGTAATACTTGACACAGTTAAGTTAATTGTAAAGTCATTCACAGTCTATGGAGGCAGAGGTTAACTTAAAAAGTCATCCAGCACAAATAGCAAGACCATCTGAAGAAACCACTCTGTGGTTTTGGACACTGTGAGGCAAAGAGGATAAATTAATCAGCTAAATTACTTTCTCAGCTGTAATTTATTTTTTGTACTCCACTGGCAGTATCATCCACTGGCAGTATCATCCTTTATCCAGAATATTGCATTAAAATGCCATGAAAATAATAGAATTATGCAACTACATTTCTTTTAAAATGGATTCAGTACAACCTCCCAGAAGACCTCAGGTAAATAAAGTCTGAGTTGAATTTTGTTCTGATGCTACTCCCATGTAAGCTTACTTGGCTATGTTCACCCCAGTACAATTCTACTATCACCAGGCTGTTTCAGAAACTGAGCTTGTGCCAAATGTTTGTGCAACTCTGCAATACAATGAAGATCAGAAAGAGATGATCATCACTTGTAAACAACTATAGCTGTTATAACTATAGCACTACTGACATTCAAATGTAAAATTATTTAAATATTCTTACCATTTTATTTAAATATTTGTACCTGTAGAAAAAACGGTCTTCAAATATAGGGGGTTAAAAAAAAAAAATCACCTCCTCCAAAAGACTGACAAGGAAGAAATGAAGCTGTTACAACCGAGAGTAAAAGAACAGAAGCAAGAATAGAAGAAGAAGCGCCTCCAGCCCATGGTTCCCACCACTCAGCCAGGCACAGGTTTTCAGGGGTGAATCACCAGAGGTGGGGTCCACCTCTGCCATGACTAGATAAGCAGCCTATATGAGTACTGCCCATAAGGTGTGTAACTTCCATGGGACTAATACAACATAAAATGAACCCTCTCAAAGTGAAATTCTGCTATTTCCACTATGAGGATGCTGGTGAGGATAGAGGAAATGCCAAGGGTTGGGTATGAGAAAGGGGCAAGGGAAAACACACCAGCTGTAGCCTGCACATGACAGAAGCTTCTTTGGGAATGCAGTGTGTGATCTGAACTACCTTCTTATATACATAAGGAACAAGTAGCAACACCTAATACCACCCAGTTATCAGAATGTCACCTTGTAAAATGATTGAAGTGAAAAAAAAAACAAAACTAAAGTTATTCTCTCTCTGACTTGAAAAGCCCCTGGAGATAACACACATTATGAGAGTTAACAAGGCTTGCACCTTGCAACATTCCCAAAGGCTCTGCAATTTATATTCTGTTCATATAAATTAAAAGATCATTATCCGCAACTAAGTGGAAGTGACAGATTAAAATGAGCTGGCTTGAAAACCAACCTGTAAATCCCCATACTTAAGCACAGTTAGAATGCTGCAGTTACCAAACCTGTTCCACAGCCAGCCCAGACAGACAGTTGACCACACTAAGCACTTCCTTGTGTTCTATCGTCCCAAGGGCTGAAGTTCACAGAAATATTTGAGAAGACACCAAAGGCATTGTTACAAGCAGGTCAGCACTGCTGTGGTTGATAGCAAAATAAATTGCTTCTCTCCAGGTTATTTTGGCAATAATCTTGTTTGGCAGGTGGTATTAATGGCACCCATCAAGAGCACAGCTTCAAAACACAAAGTACTGTCTGAAGTGGACACTGCGATTTGTAGCTCTAGGTACCTCTGTAACGAGCACAATTTCTATGGATTCCTTCCCCAAATTATTTTTTTGTACCCCATTTTCCACCGAGTTCCCCATTGTTTCCATTCAAGTACTTCTCCAGTGATTACAATTAACATAAAATCCTATTGTTACACTTATTGTGGGAATTTGTGGTACCACTAGTTGTCAAAAATATCTGATACATGATCCCCACGTCAAACACTTCCATTCAGAAAAAAATTATGCAGAATAAAAATACATCAATATACTTCTTAAAAATAATTCTGCATTCCCCATCGATTAGTCTAGAATCTAAGAAGATTCTTGGTGAAACTGTAATTCACTTATAAATGTTGTTTGATTTTGAAAGGTTACCTACCTAAGCAAGGAAAATAATGCAGATACCCAGACACACAGAGAGCAGTGACCCTGAAGTCACACAGCAGATCAGCTGCCTACAAGCAAGCCCACATCCCTCTCACTCCATTATCTCCTTCACAGTCTCCCCAGAAGCTATCACACACCACTCCAGGTACTGGTACCCTGAGACATGTGGGCCCAGAGCCAGCAGCCAAATGCATTCTGACAGTTCAGCCCTATAGCAGCTAATAAAAAACAACAACAACAAAATAATATTTATCTAGCATAGAAAATCTAAATACCATTCCTGTATTTACAGTGCAGTTTCAATGTCCATGGTTGTATTGAGGGGTTAGGATGGCAGAGGTGAGAAACCGCCCCACCTATCCCACCACACCTCCTCCAGGCCTAACATAAAGGGATGAACAATTAGACATGATGTATTTTCTCTAATACACAGACCCATGAACCATTGAAGACCTTCCTGAGTTTTTAAGGAGGGTGTTAATGGTTCACAAGCAGACTGACAAATTATACCCACATAGAGCCATAACTCTTCCATGTTTAGGAAAGAAATGCTGACCTTGGTGCAATTCAGAATACTCTTATCTCCTGTGGAAGGGGTGAAGAGTATTAAAACTAAGATTTAGCTCACTGCCAAGAAGACTGATTTGATACTCAAAATCTTCTATTTGTTTGTTCATCCTACATTGTCTGACTGCAAAGTAAAACTAGTTATCCTCATTCCTCACTTTGGAGTCTGAGGACCCGCCCTCCTATTCCTAGTACAGATGACAGAGCTGTTGATCATTTCTGCTCCCAGATTATCTCTTCCCACTCTTAATTTCTTTACTTTTTTTTAATTCATTTTTTTTTCATTTTTGGAAGCAAGATAATATTTTTAAAGGACACAAATCCAATCACAACAGTCAGTTTCACTGGGTGAAAAAGTTGTTCTGAATAATCTAAAATCTATGCACCACATAAAGTAGGACTTTTCCTTCTTAAACTGGGAAGAGACATGAACATAAACACCAGGATTATGTTGTAACACATTACAGCAGAAAAAACTGTAAGAAGACCTGAAACCAATCCTGTCTGTGCTACCAGCAACACCCTCACTAGCAGCAGCCACAGGAGCAGCAGAGCTAAAAGGGCAATTCAGCTGCAGAGCACTCACTTGGCTACACATAACTTTTAAATCCATTATACCTTTATTCTGCAAAGTCCTGGCTTTGGGACAAGCTGCTTGAACAAAAAAAATCTCTCCCTGCAATTCTGTTCTGGGTGTACCTCAGTGCATTTGTTGGAGTCTTTTTAACTTATTTAGAAATAAGATGCTTACATTAGTAATATACCACTGAATACAGAAAACAGGCTTAGAATGAACCTTGAAGAGTAATATAATTCATCTTCTCCCCCTCCTCAAGGCAGGATCAGCTACTTCTAGACAAATTTTGGCAGATGTTTATTTCATGTCCCATGATAAAGCCTCTCCAGAGAGCTTGTGGAATCTGGTCCAGTGCTTGAATGCCCTTGTTCTCCCAAAATTATTTTCCTAACATCTATTTAAGCACATTGTGCTGCAGTCCAGGCCCCTGGATGTGTACATGTACAGCAGATTTGGAATGGGATGGAGTCACTGAGGATGGACAGCAGAAACAGACTATCTACAAATTCTCCACAACAAGTCAGTTCCTTCCTTTGCTATACATTTAATTTGACTTGGCAGTCTGAGTAGATAAAGTTACATTGTATTTATTTTTTTATGTTTTGAAAAAATTCTATTAATTTCAGAGATAAACAAAGGTTTTCTTTACCACAGTGAAGTTCTCCAAGATAGTCAGAGTCTCTTAGGCAACAAGAACACAAGCAATTGTTATTGTGAATATTTTGAGTGAAACCTTCAACTGAAAATCTGCAAAAACACTTGTGTTTGCAGCACGTTAATCTCACTAAAGGAGTCAGTACTGTTCAATATAAATTTTTTTAATTCATGACAACTCCGAAGCAGAGCTCCAAATCTCACTTACATGTAAATTCTGCAGTCTGCTGTGATCCAACATTCACTTTCAAAGCATCCAAGTCACTTTTACAATGTGCTAGTATGCGTGACTTGAGGCCACAGGCTAAGGAAGGATATGTGGAGGCAGCTGGAAAAAATATCTGCACCAGACATACAGTTCAGGGCCACACTGCAAACCTTACCCACACTGAGGCCTCCATTTCTTGGAGCACTCAGATTTTGGTATATGCTCACTGCTCCTACACTGGACATCATTTGGTTACACCACTCCTCTTGACCTTCCAGGTAGCATAACAAACTAATTTTTGGTGAAAAACCTTTGGAGGTCATCTTATCCCATCCAGTGTCAAAGCTGGTTCAGTGAAAGAAGACTGTTCAGGGCCAATTGTTTTTTTTAACATCTCCAAAGTTTCCCAGACTCTCTGGTAACCTGGTCCAGTCAGACCCCTCTTATGGGGAAAATATTTCTCCTAAAGCCTAGTTAGACACGCTTCTGTTCCAGTCTGGGTTCAGTGACTCCTGGGGATGTGCTGGCTACAGCCTTGCTGACGAAGCCCAGGATGGAGCTGGCCCTCACTGTGAGGGCACGGTGCTCACTTGTGCTCTGCATGCTGCCTGCCCCAATGCCCACGTCCTCCTCTTCAGCTGCTTTCCATTCAATCAGCCCCCCAGACTGTTGCATGGGGCTACTTCACCCCAGATGGAGTTTCTCCAGGATGCTGACAGCCCTTTTAACAGCATCCCATCAGTCAACCAGTGTATTATTAGCCACCTCAGTCCTTAAAAAATAAAGGTGTTTTCCTTGTTTATTTCAACCTGGCTGTGCCCACAAAGCTTTCAGCAAGAAAGGACATTTGCCAGAAAATGTGTGAAGCGAGTACGTGACAGGCTAAGACATGGAATTGCATCACTGCACCACTGTTCAATTGAATATTCATAGAAGCTGAGGCATTGTCATTGCACACAAAAAGGAACACCCAGCACGTAAGTTCTTTTCACAAAATAAGTATCACTCCTAACCAGTGCAATTCATTTCAGCACTTGTCAGTATTATCACCCATTGTTTTTCAGGAAGTGTTGAGTAGACACCATCACCTGGATCTACATATGCAAAGTAATATCACATATTGGCACAATTTGTAAGGTACTGGGGGTGCTATGTGTGTGGGCTGGATTCTGGCTAGTACATGTGTTTGCACGGCCCATAACAATACAGCCATTTAATCAACTCAAAGTCAGACCTTATAAAATTACTCTGGTTCCATTTTTGCTATTGTCTTCCAATGACAGAAAGTTTGGAACAGATATAAAGCCCAACCAGATTAGAAGAAATTTCAGAAATCAGAATCCAGCTCTTTCTCTCCTTACTTCTCCTTTTTTTCCCACCTTTTTTTTTACAAATATATTTTTCTAATATTTAAGGTGACCCACACAAATGTCCAGAGAGGGAAAAATGAAGGTCTGTGGCTGCATAAATCCTAATCTCACAAAATCAGCAGATGTTTTGTGGAAGACTTTAACAGGACAAGGGATTTCTTAGGTTTTTGCCTGGGATAAACTTCAGCTAGCTAGATTCATAAACTTCCATAACAAGCCCCCAGGATTTTGAAGGCACCACACACCAAGAGGTCCAGAGGAACATCTGAGATCCTAACTACACGTCTTCCAAGAAAGAATTAGAGTTAATTAAGCATATGCAATGCATTGGAAGAAACTAAGAGCAAAACAAAGTTGGGTGTTGTTGGTAGTTTCCCTTTATAAGCTGCTGCTTGAAGCAAAGCACCACTGAACATCACTGTAAGCAAAAACTTGTTTGGCCTTAAGGGCAGTGCTAATCTTCAACTCTCTAGAAGAAAAAGAAGATACTTGAAATTATAATTTTTTTCTTTCTGTCTACTTTTGAATGAAGTACTTCAGTATGTGCTCAGTAAAACTCTGGAGAGAAAAATGACGACTTCTGCCTCTCACTTCATTTGTGAGGCAGTTTTACCACAGCCCTCAGACTTTGTATCTGAATATAATAAACCCTTGATATCATCTGAAATCAATAATACTTATCTAACAGAACATGTCTGATTGCCTAAGACCCAAGTCTCAGGGCCAGGAGCTTTTAGAGATGCCAGCTGAGACTCAGTCCAATTTTTTCAGCGACTTGGTCCGAAGTTTTCAGATAGAGTTGAATACACACAAGCAAAAGGAGTCTTTTCAAGTCACGTTGGACTTCTTACAAGCTAATGAATAAAATTGTGCTTGAGTATTGCCTCAAACCAGGGCTTTTGCTCAGCTCCAAGGATAAGTGATGACTTAAGAAGGCTGAAACACATCCCCTGCCTCTAGCAGTTACAGAAGACCTCAGTAAAGACTGGCTTCATGGTCAGGAAATGGATGGAGCATCCCAGAGAAATAGGAACAAGCACTCTGCCTAGCAGCAAGTGCTTGCAGATTAAGCTTTTCTCACTTTCAAGATTCACAGGTTTCAGTGTAAATCCACAATAACTTTTATTTGAGCACCAAACATGCTATGAGCTAATTTTCCCTTTGTTTTGTTCTTTTCTGTCATCGTAACAAATTAATCAATCTAAGTGGGAAAAACTTCTCTCTGCCTGGCATAACATAGAGCAAACTGTAAAACAGAATCATGACTCCCTAAAAAGAACAACTTACAATGAGAACATAAACACCATGACTGTTTCCAGACTAATAGCACTGAGCTAAAATACCACCAAGAACTCATTATATCCCCCTTGTCCAGCTCAAGCTTTTACCAATTTCACGGGTGAATTAAAAGAACAGTATTGATCTATGCTGGCTGCCCTTTTCAGAGCAAACATTGCACTGGACAGGAAGACACACAGATCTTCTTAGCTTAGGAAGAATATACAAGGCAGCATCATTTTCAGCAGCTTATTCAAGGGAAAAGGTGTCTGCCCCTAAAATGTCACGCTGAAACCATCATTCAATGCTTGTCACTAGCTACGGCTAAACCATGGAGGACTGATTTACATTTGTGCTGCAGTAATGAGTGAGCTGTTTTCAAAATGAAAACCTAACTTATGGCTCTATTTGCTCTTCTCTCAACAGGCAATAAATGGAGTTCATAAAATTACAAAGCAGCTTTGGAATTGCAACCTAATTAAGTCAGTAGTAACTGATTGAAATAACTGAAGAATTATATATATATAAATATATACATACATATATATAAGATAAAGCCTTCAATAAAAAGGAGTCTTCTTTGGGACATACTCAGTCTTCCACCACCCCTGTTTTAAACATACTGATTGACAACAATTGTCCACAAAATTAATATTGTAGATTTATAATCTCATAAACTATGAGGTTGATTCTTCTCTCACTGAAGCCAGGAGTGAGAATCCCCGTGCTCCCTCTAACACACACCACCATGGTACCAGAAAGGTTTTAGAGCTGAAGCCTCCACAGCAGTTAACACCACTGGAAGCAGCAACAGCTCATGTCTGCTGAAGGAGAGGAGGTAGAAGAGAAGCAAGGAGCATGGCAGAGCAATCAGAAGTGCTTCCAATTTTTATGAAACTACCCAGGCTGTGTTGTAACTCCTCCATGTAAACCAAAGCTGTCATAGATTTTTCTTGAGTTGATTATCTGCCTCCCACAGGTAACCTGCCTGTACTTATATGAACATCAACAGTCAATTTGTTAGGCTCAAAGAACAAAAAACAGAGAAATATGAAACTCTATATGGGGCACAAAATTGCCAATACTAAGTTTTACAATATTGAAGTCCAAGACAGTTTTTGTCCATAAATCTCACAGCACTTTTTTAAGTGCTGTGAGGCAGATGCCTTGAGTTCCATGCTTTGGAAGCTGGACCTGAGACTTGAGATGTGACCTTTTCAACCAGTTTTTAAGATATCAGCTGGCATCTAAACTGCTTGTCCAAGCTGATGAACAAAGGACAAAAATGTAAAAAAGGAAGAAAAACCAGGAAGCAAAATTCTGCCTCAGAACATAAATAACCTGTCCTCCTTAAACCATCCACACTCCATTTTGTCCATGTGACCTTTGCTGGTTTTTACTGGCAGGCTGGTAAGACCAAAAAAATTTTTAAAAAGGGTAAAAAGAAAAGTTAATTAAGTTAATTTCTTAGCCTTTTCTCCAGCTGCACAGGTGCACCTCCAGAGCACTCACACAGCACAACACCTTACAGGGCAGTAGGGGACAACTGCATCTCTTGCTGCTGCTGGCACAAGTGAGGATGGTGCCAGGCTGCCCATCTGCCACCGTGTGCCTGTGGACTGATTCTCGATTCACAGTCCAGCAGCTCTCCCTGTCCAAGATCAACCTTTAAGACATAAACCTGCCTGAAGGAGATGGCAACAGACACCGAGCAAGCCAAAGTCAGGCTGATGTCTGCAGCCAGGGCAGACAAATGAACAAAAGGGAGTCTGAAGGGCTGAGCAGTAGTGGCCCCTCTTGGAGCCCCCTCCCAGAAATTCCTCAGCAGCTATGAGAGCTGGTACACCAAGACCCCTCACCTAAGTCCCCACTCACCTGTCAGGGATGGGAAGGCAAAATGGGTAAGACACCGTAGTGTGAAGGGCAAGAAGATGAGCTGGAGAGTTTGTGAATAAAAGAAAGGATAACAGAAATTCATGCTATGACTAGGGACATCAGGAATATCCAGCAGACAGACATCAGTGACAGAAACAATTTAGAGAGGGCAAAATGAGTGAACCTTTCCACACCTTTATATCAACATTACCAACACACAGAGAGCACCATGTTTACTCCAGACTTACCTGAGCTCCTTGCTGAACAATGCACAAAAATCAAGGTCTCTGGCTTTACCTGTAGCACAGCAAATGGCCCCAAATGTGCAGCAAAGTAAGCAGAACAAGAACAGTGACCACAATGGGACCTTCTAATACAAATCATAAAGCTCATCTTGCCAGAAGACAGATGTCTCTTGAAAATTACTGTGGAATGAGCTCCCTCAGAAACTAAGGACCAACACAGTCAACATCATCTCCCTCTGCAAGAGAGATAAATATTCTACAAGTCATCTCCTTTAAAATAGAATGAAAAAACAAAAGAAAACCATTGCAACCAACTGTCACACAGAGAACACACTTGGAAGAAAAACGAGCCAGTTATCCACAAATGACAGATGACAGCAGCTTAACACAGTGCTGTTAGGATGTCAGGTACAATATGAATGAGACAAGATGAGCAGAACACATTCACATAAAATGGAAAGTACAGTAATAAGGAAAGAAGCATCAGTAAAATATGGGAAAATGAAAAGGACCAGAAGGAAATGAGGTATAAAAAAGAAAAAAAGGTAAAGAATGGAGCAACATACTGAGGTAGTATCTTGAACCAGACGATCCCCTGGCATTAACTGGTGCAGAACCATTGTCTGGAATGGGTCAAGGACAGTTTCTGTCAGCTGAGGATTTGGTCCTCCACACAGAACCAGGCAATGGCAAAGACAGCATCCTGCCTGGTTTCCTTGGGGTGCCTTCCCCCTCAGAAAGTGAAGAGGCAACACAGGAAGAAAATAAGATGATGCCATAAATTAAAAGGCAAGGCTTAACAAAAATTATAAAATAGATGAAGAACAAGAAATAAAAACAAAGGGATGGGGCAAAGGAAAGATAAAAAGAAAATATCCACAGATTAGTGGAGTACATTTTATTTATTCATGATCTCTCTTTTATTATGTGTCCTTGGCAGATGTCCCACAACTGAAAATTTGCAAGGCAGATAATGATGAGAGTTTAGAGATTGAGCTTTGTTTCTAGTCATTAGCCTTGGGCAGATCTCTTTAATATATGTGCCCCAATAGGAAGTAAGCAAGTTCCTTAAATCAAGAGTTTTTGGACAGAAGACATGCTGCAAACAAATGGGCTTAGACAGGGACTCCAGGAGGTAGGACCAAAAGCATGGTCTCGACCTGTTTTCAAGTACCCAAGCTGAAGGTCAGGCTGCTAGCAGGGATAATGCCTGACAGGACACAGACTGCCTCTGACCAACTCACACCAGACCCTGCCTTTCACACACCCTCCTTGTTAAGCAGCACTTATTTCACCTGAGAGCATGTGGGCTCAGCCTGCCCAGCTGGCAGCACAGGGATGCCAGCAGCAGGCAGCCATGGGAGCGGTGGCCGCGGTCTCTGGAGCGATCCCAGCACCGAGGCAGGACACGAGTCCAACACCAGCCTGGCCGGGGTATCAGCCAGAACAAAAAGCACACCTCTGGCAGATGCACCAGTGCTGAGTGCGGGAAGCTCGGCTGCCTCACTCTCCAGGCAGGTTTAAGGTGCCACTGCAGCTCGGCTCAGTCACTGCAGAACCTCGTTTTGCATTGAGGCTGAATGGCACTCTTGGCACTGAGTGTTAGTAGTTGATTTTATCCTGCCTGTGTCTGTAATTGCACAGCTAAGGTGGCTAAACACTGATTTGTCATCTTTTCAGGTTTAAGGTGGTTTTTTTCTTCTTGCCCTAGGAAAGTTGCTAAGTCCTAGAGAGGGTGAGCAAAGAACTGCTCCTCCTTCAGGACCTCTCTGTTTCTACAAAGGACATTCTAGTAAAACATCTGACCTCACCTGTCCCAGGAACAATTCTAGGGGTCACACTGCAGTTTGCATCTGCTCAGCTGAAAGCTGATCATTGATTTTCTTTTGCCCACACTCACAAACGGGAAGTTGAAGGGCTGCTACTTCTGTGGGTTGCCTTAGTGCTGAGACAGGTAACAAGACATAGACATTTACAGACAAGGAAGAAAGTCTCTTTAAAAAGAGCTTTAATGTCCTCTGCTACGAATACATATAGATTTACTCTTTTTTTAATTGCAAGACCCACTTAAATCTATCCAGACAGTATAAAGCAGATCTAACAGACGAGTAACGAACTGGGATTTAGGAAATCTGATATTATTTCTGGACCTTCCCCATACTTTAATTGCTGAAATTGAAAAAAAAAATTGAATGATACTGTGCCTCTTTTTAAAGAAAACTGTTTTGAAATCTACAGCTAAGAAGCACCCTGGTAAAAGCTAGGTATGACTACTGTCCGTTAAAGTTCTTTCATCATAATTTAGCTGCCTACCTGTATTTAAATAATTTACACAATTTCAGAACATAAAATCATTTTTGTGTACCCACAGTGCTATGTCAGCAGAAATTTAGATACAGAAACTAAAAAGTTTCTTCCTTATAAGCCTTATAATTGTCTTTCATTCCCCCAAATGACTACTGGTTTCAACACTGCTGCTATGGGCAGCTTCCCCCCAGCAGCAGATATTAAATACATCATGCAAAGTTGAAAAGCCACCTCTACTTCATGGCTTAGGATATGAACTCAGATCAATTCCTACCAAAACTGCAAGTTATTTAACCCTAACTGATTAGAGGAGAGAAAGATTTTGGGAAATGCTGCAATTTTGACTAAGGAAAGTAAGAATGAGTGCTCCAGGACGTGCCTCTGAAAATGAGATCTACCCCAGGTATCCCAAGTCAGACACCCAGAACTTGACTCACACATCCCCTCTGAAACTCCTGGCTCCCGGACAAAAGGCATGCCTGCTCCCTCTGTCACCTTAGGACGGTAGCTTGAGTGCCTTATGCCATCTATTGGCCTAGACCAGTGACAGGCGCTCGGAGGAGAACTTTAATTCTGGGAAAGCGACTGTGTTAAAAGGAATCTGTCTGTAGATCTGTAAATTCCGCTAATGGAATCAATACACTGCCGCTGCTCATATCTTGAGGTCTACCTTGCCCAGCAGACACACTGAGTTCAGCTCCCAGAATAACCAGCAGCTGTGCTTTGCATTAGGCAAATGACAAATAGTACACAGCGATCTCGCAGGCAAGAAAATACAGAAAATAAGCAGAGAGAACTTGCACTGTCCTACACATGAACAGTTAAAAAGTCGTTCATAAAAAGAGAAAGCTCCTTCAAAATCCACTTAGTTCTAAAATCTCGTTAACTATCCCCAACTTAGTAAAGTCTACTTTAGACTGGACGCACACAGCGAAGAAACTTCTTCCACATTTCCTTAGCCACAAAGACTACTGTAGCCATTCACGGCTGTTTAAATCTAGTTTACTTTTTAACCTAAACGAGTTTCTAAAAGACAAGGCAGAGCTGTGCAATGCAAAAGGACTCAGAGGCATCGCTATTGACCCTCTCCCGCGCAGGCCATTATTACAAAGCAGCCGCGGAGATCCCGGTAGGGCCAGAGCGGTGCCCGCGCCCCCGCCCCGGAGCCGCCTCCCGGCAGAGGGGCTGCACGTCCCGAGCCCGACGGGTCAGGGCAAGACTTCGGCGGGGCAGCGAAGGCGCCGAGGCTCCCCCTGCCCCAGGTGGCATCCTGTGCACCCCTCTTCCTCCTCCTTCCCCGACTGTTTGCCCCGCAAAACACAAGGAGAAGACACCGCACCTCCGGCACCG